>PVKY010000494.1:0-47734 GCA_004027775.1 Bradypus variegatus
GGGAAGGGCTGGGGAGGGGGCAGGTAGACCCACGTGGTAGGTGATGGGTTTGGTGTGTAGGTTGGGGGAGCTGAGCCCTGAGTCCCCGGGAGGGTGGGGATGGTTTGGGGGGCTGCAGAGCGTGGCTTGGCCAAGTTGGGGAGGGGCCTTTGGGCCTCCACAAGGCTGGGTGGGGCAGTAAGGACCCTGAGTGGGAACTTCAGGGGGGTGTTTGGGAGGGTGAAGAATCCGGAGCTGTGTGGGGGTGATGAGGGCCTTCTGGGGTGTGACTGGAGACAAGGGGCTGGTGGAGGCCTGGCAGGGGTGCGGGGGCTTCTGACACTGCCCTCCCCCTGGCTCTGCTGGCCACCCCCTCTCCCTCCCCCACCCCCACCCCCAGTGCCCTAACCCAGAGCCAGAGCTAGGGACTCACCCAGGGGCGAGAGGGGAGGCCGAGACCCCAGAGGGGCCTAGGGGCTGCTCGGGGTGAACGGACGTCCACAGCTCAGCTGCTGGTGCCGGGGGGCAGCGGTCTGGGTCCCTCAGCACGGCTCTGGGGGCTCCCTTGGGCTGCCAGGGGTCAAAGGGAGGGTGGTTTGGGTCCCAAGAAAGGACTGTGGGGTGTGTCTGTGGGATTATTGACATTGGGGTGTGTGGTGGGGTCTCCCTGGGTCCTGGACAGGGTAGGCCCAGGTGGGGGAGCGCAGGAGTGGTTTTGCCACATGCAGCTCCATTGGGTGCAGGTGGGGGGCAGGCCCAGGTGGGGGGCAGGTGTGGCTCTGTCGGGTGGGGGGGGGGGCAGGCCCAGGTAGGGGAGTAGGTGATTCAGCCCTGCCTCACCGTGTGCCCCCCAGGGTGGTGAAGGAGGAGATCTCTGATGACAACGCCAGGCTGCCCTGCTTTAATGGCCGAGTGGTGTCCTGGGTGAGTGTGAGGGGCTGGCTCCTAGAGACCCTGGTAGGGGTTCCCCGTGGGAGTGGGCCTTGGGGGGCCGCCCCGGGTGCCCAGCTGGGGGCCAGGGTTCCCAGAGTCTGAAGGGGTGAGGGACTGAGGCCGCCACTTGGCCCTGGTGGTGGTGGTGGGGAGGCTGGAGGCAGGTGGGGGCTGTGGGGCGGCGGGGGGCTTCTGGAGGCTGGCGGGGTCTGAGTGGCATGCTGTCCCTGCACAGCTGGTCCTGGCCGAGGGCGCCCACTCAGACGCCGGGTCTCAGGGCACTGACAGCCACTCGGACCTGCCGCCACCTCTGGAGCGGACAGGGGGCATCGGGGACTCCCGGCCCCCCTCCTTCCAGTAAGGACGCCGGTGGGTGGGGATGGGCCGAGCCCTGGGGCCCGAGTTGCTTGCATCTGCCAGGCCCACCCAGGGGTGGGCTCCTGGCAGAGGGTGGAGGGCAGAGCTCAGAGGTCAGGAGGTGGTGGCCAGGTTCCCAGAGTGGAGGGGTGGTGTGGGCACGTCCTGCAGAGCCCCAGCCCACCCTCTCATTGGTTCAGCCCGAATGTGGCCAGCAGCCGCGATGGGATGGACAACGAGACGGGCACAGAGTCCCTGGTCAGCCACCGGCGAGAGCGAGCCCGCCGCTGGAACCGCGAGGAAGGTACTGTGCGGTCCGCCTCGCCCCACGACCCAGGGCTTGGATGGGCGGCCCCGGGAACCCCTTCACTGCCCCCACCTCCTAGACCTGGGGCCCCTGAGACCTGGAAAGAGGCCCCGGGCTCTCCAGTGACTCTGCTCTGTCAGTGTCTCCCCGGCTGCCCAGGTGGGACCTCCAGGGCCCCCCACTCAGCATCTCCCTGCTGCCCACAGCCTCCCGGACCAATGGGCACCCCAGGGGGGAGCGGCGGCGGGACCCGGGCCAGCCCCCCGACAGCGTGTCCACCATGATGAGCAGCGAGCTCGAGTCCAGCAGCTTCGTCGACTCGGACGAGGACGGCAGCACGAGCCGGTGGGGGCGGCCGGCACGGCCCATGAGGCGTGGCTTGGGGCGGGCGCGAGCTGGCGGCTCATGGGACAGACGCGTGAATGTGTGGGTCTGCGCGTGTGTGCGCTGGTGTGTTCAGGCTCGGGGGGGGGGGTGCGGCTGGCTGCGGGCTGTAGGTCAGACCTCACCCTCCTGCTCTCACGCCGTGTGCCCCCCGTGTGTACGAAAGGGGGTTGGGGTGCACTGTTCCCACAGCACAGCCCACACACCCACACGGCCGCCCAGGGGGCTTGTGCCCTCCATGCCCTCACCTCTGTGCCCCTCAAACCCCATGCCCCCGCCTCCTGTGACCGCACCCCTGTGGCCCCCAGGCTGAGCAGCTCCACCGAGCACAGCACCTCGTCCCGGCTCATCCGGAAGCACAAGCGGAGGCGGCGGAAGCAGCGGCTGCGGCAGACTGACCGAGTGAGGGGACGGGGCCCGGGGGGGGCGGGCGGGGCTGGGTGCGGGTGGGGAGGGGTCCTCACGGCCGCACCCTCTGGCTGGCGCCCGCCGCAGGCCTCATCCTTCAGCAGCATCACAGACTCCACCATGTCCCTGAACATCGTCACCGTCACGCTGAACATGGGTGAGGGCCTCGGGGGGCTGGGGGCCCTGGGGGGCACGGGGGTCTCCGGGCTGCCGGCTCACCCACTGCCCCGCAGAGAGGCACCACTTCCTGGGCATCAGCATCGTGGGCCAGAGCAACGACCGGGGCGACGGTGGCATCTACATCGGCTCCATCATGAAGGGCGGGGCCGTGGCCGCCGACGGCCGCATCGAGCCGGGCGACATGCTGCTGCAGGTGCCGGGCGCCCCTCCCCGGGCTGAGCGGCCCCTCCCGCCCCACTGCCCTCTGATCGCCCTCCGCCTCCCAGGTGAACGACGTCAACTTCGAGAACATGAGCAACGACGATGCGGTCCGTGTACTGCGGGAGATCGTGTCCCAGACAGGGTGAGGGGCGGGGCGGGGCGCGCGTGGGGGGCGGGGCGGGAGGCGGGCCTGGGGGCGGGGCTAGGAGGAGGGGCGGCCAGTGGACCTGTCTGGGGGGCCGCCACCCCTGCAGACCCATCAGCCTCACGGTGGCCAAGTGTTGGGACCCGACTCCTCGGAGCTACTTCACCATCCCGAGGGGTGAGTGGCCTCCTGGGCCTTGGGGGGCCGTGGGAGGAGGGGCGGCACCCGGGCCCAGCCTGAAGGGCCTCTGTTCTCTGCTCCTGTCTGTCGGTCCGTCCGTCACCACGCGGCCCAGCCGACCCTGTGCGGCCCATTGACCCTGCCGCCTGGCTGTCCCACACGGCGGCGCTGACCGGAGCCCTCCCCCGCTACGGTACGAGCCCCTGCTCGAGCGCCGTCACTCGCACCAGCTCCTGCTCGCTGGCGAGCTCTGTGCCCGGCGCGCTGCGTAAGTGGGCTCCCGCTCGCGCGCCCCCGCCTCGCCGCGCCCGGCCCTGCGCGCGCTCACCCGCACGCTCCCTGCCGGAGGCGCCCGAGCCAGGGTGCTCGCGCGCACACACCGGTCCCTCGGGGCTCCCCAGCAGCAACAGCAGCAGCAGCAGCTCTGTCCAGACAGGGTGCAAAGGGCAGGGTGGACGTCTGCCGTGACTGCCTGCCCAGCCCACCCAGCCACCCGTGGCCCGTGCGCCTGCCCACCCCCTGCCCCTCGCCCTCTCCCCCTCCCCCTGCCGGCAGTCGGGCTGAGCAGGGCAGCCGTTCCTTGCAGAGCTGGAAGAGGCACCGCTGACAGTAAAGAGTGACATGGGAGCCGTTGTCCGGGTCATGCAGCTGCCAGACTCCGGCCTGGAGATCCGCGACCGCATGTGGCTCAAGATCACAATCGCCAATGCCGTCATCGGTGAGCGGCAGGGCGGGCGGCTGCCCGGGGTACCGGTGCGGCCTGGCGTGGCTCTGCCGGCAGCAGGTGGGGGGCTGGCCAGCCGGGTCGCCCCCCAGCTCGGGCTGGTGGGGAAAGCTCCGACACTTGTGGTGCTGGCCAGGTGCCGACGTGGTGGACTGGCTGTATGCGCACGTGGATGGCTTTAGGGACCGGCGCGAGGCCCGCAGGTATGCGGGCAGCATGCTGAAGCGCGGCTTCCTGCGGCACACCGTCAACAAGGTCACCTTTTCCGAGCAGTGCTACTACGTCTTCGGGGATCTGTGCAGCAGTGAGTGGGGCCTGTGGGCTGGGCTCCCCAGGAGGACGTGCCCTGCCCTCACCCGCCCCATCTTTTCCCCCCAGACCTTGCCGCCTTGAACCTCAACAACGGCTCCAGCGGGGCCTCGGATCAGGACATGCTGGCACCCTTGCCCCACCCGGCCGCTCCCTGGCCTCTGGGCCAAAGCTACCCCTATCAGTACCCCGGGCCCCCACCGTGCTTTCCGTCCACCTACCCGGACCCTGGGTTCAGTTACGGCAGCGGCAGCGCGGGCAGTCAGCAGAGCGAAGGTGAGATGCCAGCTCTGCCACCTGCCCCCCCTGCTGCCCCCGCAGCCTGGCTCTGCCCCGCTCCCCCCGGCCCTGCCTGCCCCCCTCCCACTGCCCCCTGCCAGCTCTGTGCTTGGACCGTGGGTGGGGTCCTTCCAGAAGGGGCAAGTGCTGGGGTGACTGGGGAGCGAGGGTCTCAGCAGCCGAGCTGTTGTGGGAGGGGAGGGGCAGGGACCAGTGCTGGGGGGGTGCACGTTGTCTGGGGAGGGGGTGGTGCGTGTGGGGGCCAGCGTTTCTGTGTGGAGAATGGCAGAGGGGAAGGGCTGGGGCTGGGAGCAGGGGGCTGTTGGATGGCCCAGTCCAGGGACCCAGCAGTGAACAGATGCCCCCCAGCCTCGTGGCATCTGCAGCAGGGCAGGCATGAGCTGTGCACGTGCGGGCGCCAGGCAGGTTCCGGGGCGGTCCCTGAGGAGGGGGCTTTGGAGAGTGAGGCCACGGAGAGGCACAGGTGGCCATCAGCGGCCTCAGGGCAGGGCGGGAGGGAGGAGGGCCGTGGTGGGGGCGTCTGCAGGCTTGGCCGGCACTGGGTGTGTAACTCGCACTATTCCTTGTTTTGTGCTGAGCAAAGCGTTAGACTGAAGGACTAGAGGCGTGGACCTCGGGCCGGTAAGCCGGGGATCCTCTCGGCGTCCCCCTCGGCCCGTGTCGCCAGGCCCCCACCACTTCCTGGTGGTCTGGGACGGGGCCAAGCGTGGCCGGGCGCAGCTGGCCAGGATCCCGGGGGTGGAGAAGGAGTGGGGGCCCCAGGGCCGACAGGGATGCCGTGGCCTCCATCTCTCCTCTGCTAGACCAAGGCTTTGGGTGTTGGGGTGAGGCCTGGGGGTCCCAGGCTGTCCCCGCAGCACCCCCGCCAGCCTGCCCGCCACTGCTGCTGCCCCGTCCTCGCTTGCCACGGCTGCTCCCGTTTTCCTGGGTGGGCCGGCCCTGCCCTTGTCTCTGCACGGCTGGGATCCACATCCTCATCCCCTGGGGTCCCCCATTCCTGCTCACACTGGCCACCACAGTGGCTGATTGTCCCAGGGAGGGCCTGGCCCTGACCCCCCCCCATCTCCACCCTCAGGAAGCAAAAGCAGCGGATCCGCCCGGAGTGGTGGGGGTGGCAGCCGCCAGGCCCTGGCGCGAGAGAAGGAGCGGCCAGCTGGGGGCAGTGGCAGTGAGTCGGACCTCACGGCGCGGAGCGGGGCTGTGGGCTGGCGGGAGCGGCCGGGCAGCCAGCTCAGCCGCGGCAGCAGCCCGCGCAGCCAGGCCTCAGCCGCCGCCCCTGGGCTCCCTCCGCTGTGCCTGCCGGCCCCGGCGTACGTGGTGGGGGGCGGCCCGCCCGGGGGCCCACCCGTCCGGGAGCTGGCCTCGGTGCCCCCAGAGCTCACGGGCAGCCGCCAGTCCTTGCAGAAGGCCATGGGGAACCCCTGCGAGTTCTTCGTCGACATCATGTGAGCGGTGGGGAGCGCGCATTTGGCCTGCTTGGCAGGGGTGTGGTGCCCAGGGCGGTCGGGTGTAGGGCCTTGCCTGTGGCCTCGCATTCACCATGGCCCACCCCGAGCCGAGAGTTGGACCCGGCCTCCCCACCTGCTCCAGGTCTCCTCGTGAGGCAGCAGCCTGTGCCCACACCAGCCTTGGGGGTGGTGTCCATCTGTCTGTCCTTGGGCAGGCCTCAGCAGGAGCCTCAGCAACCCCCCCCCCCGACCCCTCTTGGGTCCAGAGGTGACACTTACGTGCCCACAGAGCCTCCTGTGCACAGGGCCCCAGGCTGAACCTAGAGACCACCCAGGACCCCCCTCCCAGGCAGTTCCCAGGCCCCCGCGTTGGGTCTCCGGGGAAGGAACTGGAGCCCCCAGGGCCCGCTGTGGCTGCCAGGGAAGAGGTCTAATTTATTTATTTATTGCTTGGCCCGTGTGCTCTGGAGGAGGCGGGGGCCGAGTTAGCCCCCCAGACCCTGCCCCTGGCCAGAGTGGAGGCTGCCTGTTCCCCCTCCTGGTCTAGGGGTGGCGTCTGGAAGCTTGTGAAGTAGAATAAAAGGTGAACCAGCTCAAATCGTACGGAGTGGGGCCCCAGGGGGCACCCCTGGGCACGTCCGCCCAGCCTGCCCCCCACTGTTCTTGCTGCCTCCTCCCCTCGGGCCGGGGGTCTGTGCTGTGGACACCGCCGGGTACTCACTACACAGCTGCTTCCATGTAAATGCTGCTTCCGCGCAAAGCTTATTTTAAACACTAAAAAGCTTTTAATTTTATGGGACTGTCATGTAGTCTGTGTCCTTTCTCTCCCACTTGGCGGCTCTAGGAGACTGGGGTGTGGGGTGGGGTGCGGGGGTGGAGTGGGCGGGGTGGGCGGGCCCGGCCCAGCGGTGCTGCCAGCCGGTGTTCTGTCCATGGTGCTGCTCATGGTTCCAGGGGTCCCAGCTGCCGGCGCTGGCCGTGGTGCTGGCGCCATGCCCCTGCCCAGGCTCCGCTCATCTGCTCTGCCCACCAGGGCCAGGAAGAGCACACCTGCGTCCTGGGGACCTCTCCCTGGCCTGGGTCTCAGGCCTCAGTGGGGACCCCGTGGGTGCAGGGCACATGCCCAGGAGCCCCCATGGGCTTAGGGTCAGGTTTCAACTTGGGGTTGGAATCTGGAACTGGAGGAGCTTGGCAGAGGCATGGTCTGGGGCTGCTGGGTGAGGGGCTCTTGGTTCTACTGGGTCTCGGTTCACAGGGGGTGAGGTTCCCAGGTGTGGGGGGGTAGAGATCACTTGTTTTTCCCCTGAGTCTCCTCCTTGCCACCCTCACCTCCAGTCCCCTGGGGTCCCTCCCCCAGGAAGAACTCGGGGGTATTGAGTTCTGGCCGGCACAGCAGCAGGTAGCACTTGGGCAGGTGGAAGGTGGCCAGGATGCCCAGGATACAGAGGAGGATGGCACCTGCCTGCACGGTGGACTGGTCGGCCACGTGCACGTTGGCAAGCAGGGGCACGAAGCAGATCCAGGTGCTGAAGTAGGCCAGCATGGCGAAGGTGAGGCCGCGCGCGCCGTTGTAGCAGCCGGGCCGGCCCTGCACTAGGAAGGTGCCCACAAAGCACAGGAAGGCCAGGGTGGCATTGGCACTGTGCACCAGGCCGAAGCCGACCCAGGAGTGCACACGGCAGTGCACCAGGGCCTCCGTGGGCAGCACCTGCCAGTCCGTCACCACCGCTGGTGGCAAGGCCACCAGGTACCAGGTGCACAGGGCTGCCTCGGCCAGCACGGCCAGCAGCACCACCAGCCAGGCCCACGGCCCCCGCAGCCTGCCCTGCAGCCGGCCTGCCCAGCTCGGCGGCAGCTCCGACTCTGTAAACAGCGCAGCTGCCTGCAGGAAGAGCGTGCTCAGACAGCCGGCGAGCGGCAGGTGGAAGAGTGGCTGCTGGGCCAGGCAGCTGGCCGGGCTGGGCCGTCCGAGGAACAGGAGAACACTGAGGCAGGCCAGGCCCAGGCATGTTAGGCCCAGGCAGGCCAGCGGCCCACCCGAGGCCCGAACCAGCGGGCTGTGCCGGTGGCAGATGAAGAGCCCCAGGGCTGCCAGCACCAGGCCCAGCACCAGGCCCAGCAGCAGGAGCAGCCCCAGTGCTGCCGGCTCCCCCCACTTGAGGAACTTCGGTCTGCGGGGGAAGCAGCGCGTGCTGCGGTCAGGGGACCACTGGTCCCGGCCACACTTGGCGCACAGGAAGTCCTCTGCAAGAAGGGAGCAGGTGCTGAGCCCACGCTGGGGCCCCAGGAGCCCCCCTCCCAGGGCTGTGTGCTCCGGACCCTGCAGCGCCCCCCAGTCGCTGGCGGGGACCAGGCCCACCTTGGCTGTGCTGGTAGGTGCCCGCCTTGCAGTCGATGCAGTCGTAACAGCAGGAGTGGAAGCTCTTCACGCGGCGCACCTGGCCCCTCCTGCACTGCCGCGAGCACCGGGACACGGGCTCCTGCGCACGGCCCGCGGATCGGGCTGGCTCTGTCGGGCCGCGCCGGGTGCCCCCCATGCCCGGGCCTGGTGTCCCACCCGTCCCCGCCGCCCGCCGCCCACACTCACCGCGTTGTCCGGCGTATGCCAGAGGATCTGGGAGCGGTTGAGCCGCAGCTGGCCGTGGAAGGCGCCCACGGTGCGCAGCTCGAGCGCCCCGCCGCGCCACACCCACAGCTTCAGGTCGTACCCGAGGCCCACGTTCCCGTTGACGTCGAAGGTCAGCGGCAGGTCCCGGGCGCGGAAGCTCAGGTTGTACATCTGCTGCAGGAGCTGCGGGACCGCGGGGCGCTCAGCCCCGCGCCACCCCCGCCAGCTGCCCCGGGCCCGCGCTCCCCGCCCCTCTAGCCCCGGGCGGCTCTGCGCACGCGCGGGGGCGGGGTCAGCGCGGGCCCTGCCCTCACCTGCCAGGGCCGCAGGGGCCTGTGCGCCGGGCATTCCGAGGCCGTGCAATGCAGCGCGTTGTGCAGCGCGTGGGCCACGCCGTACACAGCCGCGTAGGCGGCGAAGGCCTGGTGGTGCCGCAGCCGGGCCGACACGTCGGCCAGCGTGACGCGGTCGCAAAGCGGGCAGCGCGCTCCCGCCACGCGCTCCTCCGGGCCCGGAGACTCGGCGGCCAACGCGGCGCAGAAGGCGGGGTCGGCGGCCAGGGCCAGGCGGGTCTCCACGTAGGCCGGGAAGTCTGGCAGGGGCGCCCCGCGCAGCCGAAAGCCAAGCACCGTGCCCACCCGGTCCATGCCGGGCAGCGTGGTGACCAGGTCCGCGTCCAGCCAGGCCTCGCTGGCCACCCACACCTTGGGCGGCAGCCGGGAGCGGAGGCTGTGGCTGAAGAGCGCGCGCGCAGCCGGCGCCGAGGCGAACAGCAGCACCACCTGCGCGCCGCTGCGGCTCACCCTGCGCAGTGTGGCCTCCACCTGGCCGTGCAGCGGGCCCGCGTTGCGGGGCAGCGACACCAGGTCCTCCTGCGCCACGCAGATGCCCCGGCTGGCGGCCAGGCCCGAGAAGATGCTCAGGCCCTGCCGGCCGTACTCGTTGTCACTGCCCACGGCGGCCACCCAGTTCCAGCCGAAGGCCACCAGCAGCTCCACGGCGGCTGCCAGCTGCACGCGGTCGCTGGGCACCGTGCGGAAGAAGGAAGGGAAGGTCTCCTGGGAGCTGAGCCCTTCCGTGCTGGCTCCATAGCTGACCTGAGGGGGCAGGGGCGTCTTCTGTCCACTGGGCTCCCACTATGGGGGAGGTGACATGGCCGGGTGGGGTGCACGGGGAGGGCAGGGCACACCTGGGGCATGAGGAAGAAGCCGAAGAACTTGCCGGTGACCAGGGCGAGCTCAGAGGAGTGCGGCCCAATCACGGCCAGCACCTGGGGCCGATACTGCGTGTAGCTGCAGTAGGTGGCCACCGCGTGGCTGCCCGCCTCGGCCAGGAACGTGAGGCTCCACCTCATGGCGACCAGGGGCTCCGAGCACGTGTCAAAGAGGTCATAGCCCAGCCGCAGCCCAGGCAGCAGGGCCCGCCCGCCATTGATCTCCTCCACAGCCATCTTTACAGCCAGCGCCCACAGCAGCCCGCGGGACGAGAACCTGGAGTGCACGGGGCTGCAGGGGTGGCACCACGCGCCGACTGGGGGCACCTTCAGCCCTCCGGGCTGCTCACCCTCACCCCTGACCGTGCACACCTGCCACTCCCACCCCTCACCTGTCACACACGGGGCCCGAGGGTTGCGTCTGGTTGCCAAGGTCGGCATCCTCAGCCGAGCTCATGGGGAAGAGCCCGCCCAGCATGTAGTCCCCTTGCATCCTGAGCTGCTGGGACAGGCACAGGGGGGACCCCGCCCCGAGGCCCAGGACAGCTGCAAGGCCAAGGCCCAGGGTGGCTTGGCAGGTGAGCATGGCAGTGGCAGCTTCTGGCAGGGAGGCAGGCTGGTGTGTGCCCTGGGAGCCCCAGATATAGTGAGGCCAGCAGTTGGTGGTGGCAGATTTGTTTAGCAAAACCCTTGCCCGTCCTCACCTGCAAAGCCCCAGGGGGCCCCACGCGGTGGGGGCAGGGCCTCTTCCTTACCTGGCTGCAGGTTTGCCCATGTGCTGGGCTCTGTAGCCGAGGGCACATGAGCAGGCAGGCACCCAGAGGCCACTGCCACGATGACCTTGTCACCTGCCTAGGCCCAAGCCCCTTGGCACCCCCAGTGGCCAATGAGGGGAGAGGGTCCTGGGGTCTCCAGCTGTGGGAGGGGCTCAGAGGGACCAGTGCCCTGGGGGAGGTGAGGCTGAGCCATCAGTAGTCAGGGCTGTGGGCCCCAGCTTGGCACCAAGGACACAGGCCCTCCAGGCCTGAGGGGAGTGGACAGTGTTCAGGGTGGCCGGGGCCAGGGGCTGCAAGTGGGCAGTATGCTGTGGGTGTCTTGGCAAAGTTCTGCCAGTGGCTGGCTTGCCTGCACTAGCTGACTGCAGGCCTGGGCCCCCCCATGACAGCTCATCTGCAGGGCAGGGTCCAGCATGCTGTCCATGCAAACGAGGGAGGCATAACCAAATGGGCCCAGGCAGCTGGGTGAGCATTTGGGGGTGGGTCAGCCCTGGCTGGGGGTGGGAGCTGCCCTCAAGGCCAGGCTGCTTGGCTTCTGGGCTTGCCTCCCCTACTGGGGGCTGGGGGAGCCCTCCCCACACAGCTTCTTTCTGCTTGGGTCAAGGCAGGGGCAGGTGGCAGCCATGAGGCTAAACCCACCTACAGGAACTGGCACGCAGTGCCTCCTGCCCCTACTCTGTCCTCTGGCTCCTTGTGGCCAACAGTGCCACCAGCTCTGGCTGCCCCCACCCACCCTGGATGAGCCTGGCAGTGGGTTTCAGCCCCTTCCAACAACGGCCCACCCTGGAGTCAGGCCCCCACCCCCGTGCTCCTCCCCCCTTGGCACGTGGGCTCCTGGTGCACTCGAGGGTGTCCTGCTGCCCACGTTCCGGATGCACGGCACCGCAGAGTATGAGCTGGCTGAGTGAGTGTGATTTATTATCTCGGAAACGCCATCATGTACAAATCCCTGGGGATTGGGCACAGCACGGAGGGCCTGGAAAGGCTGGGCCCAAGCGCTGGGGGTGGCCGCCGTCTGCCTGGCAGCAGTGTCCACTGCCTCCCTGAGCCATGCCCAGCCAGGGTCTGAGCCGTGTGCAGCAGAGGGGGCGAGGGGGCACTGCCTGCCTGGGAGAGCAGTGCCCTGCAGCGGGAGGAGACAGATTGGGGTGTCAGCAGGGCAGGGAACCCAAGCCTCAGGGGCATTCGCTTGGGGGCTCAGCTCTCGGCCTCACCCAGGCCTGCTCAGCACACACATCCTCTGCCAGGGTGGGTGACATCTGCCACTGCAGACACACCTCCCAGGCAGGCATTTTTTTGGCTTTTGTGACAGATGGTCACATGCCCCCCCATCTTCCTTTTCCACTTTAGGCCCCTCAGGGAGCCCTGACTAAGTGGCTGTGATGGTTTGCTGGGTGAAAGGACACAGCTAAGGTGCTCTTGGGAAACGAGACCAAGCTTGTCCCTGACTGAGGCCAGGTGTGGGGCAGGCGACCAGCGCCTGTCCTCCTGTATCGGCTGCAGAGGCCTCCCTGGGTGGCCAGTCCCTGACGTGCACTGGGGGGTGACCAGCTCTGAAAGGCTCCCAGGGGCGCCCCGAAGGCTCTACCGTGGAGCTGACCAGCCCTGGGCTGTCTCTGCTACCCCTAGGGGAGGTCCAGCAGGGCGTGCTCAGCGTAGAGCTTCTGGGAGATGTCGTAGACGTGCTCGATGAAGGGCAGGGCCTCGCCCAGCATCTCCACGGCCTGCTCCGGGGACCCCACGTTCATGGCCTCCAGGAAGACCTTGCGTGTGGGCAGGGCGCAGAAGGCCATGGTGACGGCACGGCGGATAATCCAGGGGTGGTAGGCGGCCAGCGAGGCGTTGTAGGAGTCAGTGCACAGTGCAGATGTCCGGGTGTCCTCAGGGCTGGTACGCAGTCCCTCCAGGAAGAGCTGCAGCCAGTGCAGGGCGCGGTGCAGCCGCAGGACGGTGCGGCAGCCAGAGTCGGGGTGGCGGGAGTGCCGCTGCAGGTCCACCAGCTGGTGGCTCGTCTCGTAGGCCACCATGGACTGCAGGCTGGTGTAGTGCTCTCCCTGCGGGCTGCCGCGGAGCCGCTCCATGATCTGCAGCTTCGTCACCACGTCCTTGGAGATGAACGAGAAGATGGTGCCCAGGCTGTTCAGAAACCTGCACGAGGGAAGCAGGGGCCGCATCTGTGGGAGCCACTGCCTGGGGCCACTGGGTCACGCGCCACCAGGGGGCAGGAGCAGCCTCGCCAAGGCCACAGAGCACCGGGACCCCGGCTCAGGCTGTACCCTCGCAGGAGAACCCCGCCCAGCTCCAGCACAGGAGGCAAGGCAGGCGCTGCCAGGGCCCCACGGAGACCCGACACGTACCTGACCAGGCCCCTCCAGCAGGTGAGGTAGTGGTCCATCAGGACCTCCTCTTTCTCATTGAGGCACTGCTTGAAACTGACCAGGACGACCTTCAAATTAAAGTCCGTCTCCAGATCACCCATTTTCCACTAGAGCTGAAATACACAGGGGCCATGCTGGTCCTTTCGCTGGAACCAGCTCGTTGTGCAGCTTTTTTTGGGGGGATAGCTGTGGTCGTGCCCCACACGCCCGAGGCCCTGCATCCTCCTTCAATGATGTTCTTCCCAAGGCTGACCCCTACCTCCCTGCCCAGCACCTGCACCTCCTGTTCCCCCAGCCCAGCCTCTCGGGCCTTCGGGACACTCAGGCCTGTGCATCTGCTGGGCCTCTGCCCACACCTTAGTGTGGCTCCGTCCCTTTCTCCAGGCCTTTGCTCCAACATCACCTCCTCAGTGAGGCTGTCCCTGGCCACCTCTCGGGCGTCACAAAACCACTCTGCCACATTTTACTTGCAGCCTGGATCTCTCACCAATGCCTTCCTGCTTATGTGTTTGTCAGTCACCGGACTCGCCGCTAACGTGCGTGTCTGCTTTCACCAGTACAAGAAACAGCCCGAGCCCCTGCCCAGAGCCAGCTGTGTGCTGGGCACTTGGATGCATCAGTGAGCGAATGGGACAGGGTGCCATGCTGTCAGGGAGAGAGGAGTGAGCAACTATGGGGAGGGGAACAGAGGAGACGGGGGAGGGGGCTGGGGAGCAGCCGGGCCAGCCTCGCCCCTCCCTCCCTCACTGCTGCACCTCAAGGCCAGAGCAGTGGTTGTACAATTTGTGTTGATGGGATGGATGGACAGAACGACAGACACCAGGCTTTTCACTCTTGCTGGTGGAACTGTAGATGTCCCACAAATAAAAAAACACAGGGCCACAGGCCTTGGCCCAAGGGAGGCTGCAGGAGATGCCTCCAGGTCCCCAGGCGGGGCCATGCTGTGGATTCGGCACATTCACGCACCGCTCTACAAATGCCCGAGTGTCTGCCCTGCCTCAGCCCTGCCTTTGTCTGCACAAGGGCTGGCTCTCCAGGACCCCCAGGCCTCAGCCACATGGCCCTCATGCCATGGTGGGCCTGGGAGCCCTGCCCTGGTCTCCCTACCTATGGGCCCTGGCACAGGAGAAGGTGTGGCGAGAGCCCCAGCTGGGAACAGGACGTCTGGTTCTGCTGCCCACTCAGCGGGTGGGCGGCTCCCTGTTCTAAGTCTCGGTCACTTCATCTCTGGGAAAAATGGGGCCAGCGTGCCCTGCCCATGGCCCAGGCTGCTGGGAGCATTTGGTGGGGCTGGGAGGATGTCAACCTGTCCCTGGACGGGGCCCCCACAGGTGAGCTCCCCACGTCTTCAGGTGTGGGGGCCGGTCATGCCGGACCTCATGCAGACGGCTGGAAAGACTCTGGGCAAACACTGCTCCCTCCCAGGGCCTCGGTTTTCTGTCCACTGAGCAGTTTTTGAGGCTCTTGGCCACCAGACATCCTGACCATCTGGCCTTCTTGCCCAGAACCAGGCCGGCAGCCTCCACGGGGCTGCCAGGGAAGCTTTCAGAGCTGCCGTCTGTGTTTTGGAACAACAGGAAGGGCTGTGGCTGTGTAGGTGGGGCAGCTGCCAGGCCGGGAAGGTGCCTGCAGGGGCACGGCGCAGGCCCCCCCAAGGTCAGGGCAGGAGGAGTCGGGGAGACGGCCCGAGCACACGAGCCCCGGGGCCGACGAGGGCCTGGCCCTGGCCCCTCACACCCCAGGCCTGGCAGGAGACGGGGGCACCCTAGTGCCCCAGACCGAGCGGCAGGGAGAGGCCCACAGGTCAGAGGCCCGGTCCAGAGGCCAGCGAGGCTCCCCGGGGTAGGGGGCTACGGACGGCCCCGGGCTGGGCCTGCGGTGGGGCCTGGTCGCCCCTGCTGCACCCGGGGTCCCGGGATGGGCTGGGGGCTGACCTGGGTCACAGCTCGGGCCGCCCCGGAAGCCAGGTCCTCGGCTCCCGCCCCGCTTCGGGCTCCGCGAAGGTGCACTTCCCGCTCTGGAACCCGCGCCCGCGCGACCTCCGGGACCGCGGCGATCGGTTCGGTTCGGCCCGGCCCCCAACTCACCTTGGCAGCGCCGCCGCCGCCCCCGCCCCTGCCGCCGCCCGATTGGCTGCGGGGCGCCCAATCAGAAGACGCGCTGTCACGCACTTCCGGCGAGTGGACCGGAAGTTGGCGCTTTCGGGTTTGCGCGTGCGCGGTGTGTCGGGGCTGCTCCGCGCTTAGGGACGCGGGCGAAGCTTCTCTGCCGGCGGAACTCGCGCTTCTCCTGAGGGGCCCAGGCCCCGCGCCGGCCTCCTCGCCCTCCTCGGCGCTTTCCGGCCGAAGCCCCGCGGGGCCCGGTGGAGATGCCGGAGATCAGGGTCACCCCCTTGGGTAAGGGGGGGTCCGGCGTCCCGAAGGGTCGCGTCGCGTGGGCCCTCAGGCGGGGAGGGCGAGCCCCGGGAAGCCGCGTGAGCTGGAGGCCCGGCCGCACGGGCCGTGCTGGCTTCTGGGACACTTGGGCTCCCGACCCTGCCCTGCGGGCCTCACGCCAGGTGAGGACCCCGAGGCCCAGGAAGCCTGACCGCGGAGTGCGGCGAGAGCTGCCGCGGAGGGGCTGAGGGACGGGCTTTGGGGTTATCCCGGCTCCCCGGTTAGCTGTGTGACCCCCAGACCCCGGTGTCCTGACAGCGAGGCGAGTGGAGAGCGCTCTTTCAGGTAGCGGTGAGCTGAGGTGTTGCCGCGGCACCTGGCGTGAGCTAGGTCCGCATTAAGCGCTGTCTCCCGCACCCTCCTGGGCATCCTGTGCGTCCTTCCACACGGCCAGTCGCAGGCCTTCCCCAGACGGCATCACGGAGCAGGCAGGGCCAGTCCTCGCTGTTCCCTTCCCTGCGAACCTTTACATCCCGTTGCCGAAACTGGTGCTTCCGCGCCCCTCTGCTTCCTCACCCCTTGCTCTCCCCGCTGCCCTCTGTGGCCGGCCGGCTCGCTGCTCATGCTGGAGCTCCCTGCAGCCTCCCGTCCACTCTGCCCAGGCGTCACGCCTCAGTTCAGGCTCTATTCTACTTGACCCCTGGAGCATCAAAGAAGTAACTTTGCTTTTTATAAAAAAAATTTCAGGTACACTTTCAACAGGTTGCTAAAGTGTAACAAATGCCAAGAACCTCAAAATCCAGGGTCCCACACCTCCAGTGGCTGACGTTTTGGTGGCCGTCCTTTGGATGTCTTTGGGCACTCAGTGCTCAGTATGGGTTCCAGATCCTGCTTCCTCGCTGGGCAGGGAGTTGGGAACATCTGACACAGACGTCCCGCGCGGAGCTCCCCATCCTTCCTCGTGGCTGCGAGTGCTTTGTGGTTTCAGGGGAAGGATGCTGGGCTTGGTTCTGAGGCTTCACAGCAGCTGCTCACGCAGCAGCAGAGAGCACTCCTGCCACGGCCTGCTGTGTCAGGGTGGGCGCCCCTCACTGCCACACGCTTTGCTGCCAACCCCCACCCCTGCCCCCTGGCCTCTCAGCAGCTGTTGGCAGTGCTGTGCTTCTGGCCACTATGCCCCATGCTCTCCCCTGCCCCTGGCTGCTCCTCAGCGGCCTCCCATCGGCCCCTTCTCTGCCTGCTCTGGGCTCTTCCAGCAGAGCCTGTCATTTCTTCTGGCTTCAGTTAGCCCAGGTCTGAGCCTGGTGCACCCCCAAGGCCACCATCAAAGCAGAACCCTACTGCACCACTAGGTATCTCTGCCAGCCATGCCTTGTGGGTCCCTGGGCAACCAGGCTGGCCACTGAGAGTGCTGGGTCCCTCCCAGCAGAGGGCCTTTGTGCACTGTTCCCCCTGCCACGGCCCCTCCCAGAGGACATCAATGCTACAGGATAGGGAGCACCAGTGCCTCCCTGCACCCCTTTGCTACTGCTGTGTCGCCTTCACGGGTTCCTTGTCTGCCTCCTTGCCTGCTCCTCAGACAGGGTTGCTCTTGTTTGCTCCTGACCAAGCCCCACCCCACTGTGTGCTCTGGCTGCTTTGCCCCCCGCTTCATCCTCCTAGTTCAGACCACGCTCCCCCTGCCCCAGGTCCCAGGTTGGTCGTGGGTCCCAGGGAAGTGGCAGCAATGCAGAAAGCCGGCCTGGCCCCACTCTTGGTGCCCTTGGGCAGACCTTGCAATCTTTCATGTCCTCGTCTGTAAGGAGGGGTGACCCTTCCCCCTTCCACGAATGTTTCCCGAAGGCTTCTTGGGCCAGGCACGATTTAAGGGCTGGAGAAGCCCAATGAGCCCCCTGCCCTCATGGGGGGCTCTGGGGGTATGAGCAGAAATAGATTTGGAAACAGCCTGAGAGACCCCAGCTGGTGGCTAGGGCCCGTGCAGCTGGCAGGTGAGCTCGCGGCTGCCATCACTTGCTGTCATGTGGGGCCGAAGCTCCTCAAGGACCAGCTGTGCCTGCTCTGGGCTCTGGGCTTTTGGAGGGGCTGAGCGCCTGGCCGGTCACCTGTGTGCGGCTGGCCGTCGGGCGGAGGCTCAGGTGCCAGCAGAGAGAGGCTCTTAGGATTGCGCAGGTTGTTCACCTCACGAGGCCACATCCTTTTCCTCCTGATCCTGGAGGGCCCGAAGAGGCAGTGACCACATGGGGGTAGTGCTCCATTCAAACCTGGCAGGGTTTCAGGGGCCAGAGCAGCTGGGCAGAGCTTCCTGGAGGTCAGGGCTTAGGGGGGGCCCGTCACCACTAGACACCAAGCCCTCTTCCCCATGACTGGGCTGAAGCCATATAGTGGTTCTCTGGGGCAGCCCCACATGGGGCACTCAGACCACTGCCCACCTGGGGGAAGGGCCCTTTTGGTTTGCAGTACGGCTGTGGGCCCAGGCCCCTCACGGCCTCACCTTGCCTCTGTTGAGCACTGGGCTTTCAAGGCTGTGGGCCATTGCAGGGGAGGGCTGCCGCCTCACCCCAGGTGGTGATGGCAGGACCCTGAGGCCAGAGGGGGCCAGTGCATGGGCCCCAGGCCTCCGCCTGCCTCCGAGCCCTGGCCCTCTGGCAGCTTGCTGGTTGCTTGGCTGCTGCCTAGTGTACTGTGTGGAGGCCACAGCACTGCGCCTTCCAGCGAGTGGGCATGAGCGAGCGAGGCCAGTCGGTGGCAGGACCATGTGGGCAGCATCCTGATGGCCAGCGCAATGCCCCACGTGGTCTGGCCACCGTGGCCATAGGATCAGGTTTCCTCAGCTGCCAGGTGCTCTGCAGGGCCTGGAGGCAGCGGGACAGGTGGCTGTGCCTGGGGTGGGTATGGGTGGGCGCAGTGGGGCCTTCACTGTGTTCTCCCTGAGCAGGGGCCGGCCAGGACGTGGGCCGCAGCTGCATCCTCTTGTCCATCGCGGGCAAGAACGTCATGTTGGACTGCGGGATGCACATGGGCTTCAACGATGATGTGAGTCTGGGGTGCCCGGGGTGCTGCGGGGGTCGTCCCCTGTCTGCTGCCTGTTGCCTTTGCTGCGGGTCCCCGGGTGTCAGAGCCGCCTGCCCGAGTCTGACCCATGGGCTCTGACGGTGAGCGGGTGGCAGCGAATGGACATATGGCCCATCCTTTCAGCTGCCCTGGGGTCAGCGCTCTCCTGGGCGGCCCCTTGTCACATGGCAGGTAGCCTGGCTGACGGGCCAGATGTGCGGGAGCCGGGTCCTGGGGTTCGGTGTGACCCTGGGTTGGCTCTGGTTTTAAAGTAACAACAACCTGGCTCAGCTTCCAGTCAGCACGGTTGCCTGGTAACCCTAGCTGGCAGCTGGACCGCATCCTCTCTGGGCCCTCTGAGGTCTGCATGGTCAGCGAGGCTGAGTGTGATGGCCTGGGAGGGGGGTAAATGCCAAGTGCAAGCCTGAGTCTGCCTCCTGCTGCCTGGAGACCCGAGGCCAGCCACTGCCCTTGACCCTTTCTCTCGGGCTTTTCCTCAGAGGCGCTTCCCCGACTTTTCGTACATCACCCAGAACGGCAGGCTGACCGACTTCCTCGACTGCGTGATCATCAGGTGAGGTGGTCGGTCCTGTGCTCCCCCGGCTGCCGGCTGCGGCACCTGCGGCACGCCCACCGTCCCCACACGCAGCCCCTCGCAGACACCCCCAAAGCCTTGGCGCCCAGTGCTCAGCACGTGGTCCAAGCCAGGTCCGTCCTCCCTGGGCCACCCAGCGGCCTCCTTGATGGTCTCACAGCAGCCGGAGGGGTCTCGCATGCTCATCTCTTGACTCGGTTCCTTCTTAGACGAACGGGCCCTGCTCCCTGCCGTGGGGCATCGCAGACCCTGCCGGGGCTCTGTCCCCCCTACCGCCACCTGGCCTTCCTCAAGCACCCCATCTGCACAGCAGCTCTCCCTCTGACGCGCTAGGCCTCTTAGCCTCTCCGTACCCCTGTGGAACTCACCACTGTCTGACGCGGGTCTTAGTCGTTGCTTTGCTAGATGTTTAGACTCTTAAGTTCCGGGGAGGTAGAGTTTCGGTCCGCTCTGCTCTTTCCGAGTCCTGGTACTTAGAGGGGTGTCTGATGCATAGTAGGCCCTCGGTGACAGACGGGAGGACGGGCGGAAGGACAGCGTGACTCAGGTGCCCAGAGCCGAAGGGGTGGGTGGGGGAGGGGCAGCAGGGCCCAGTTGTGGGGAGAGGGCGGTCCTGGCTGAGCGCCCTGTGTCCCCACAGCCACTTCCACCTGGACCACTGCGGGGCACTCCCCTACCTCAGCGAGATGGTGGGCTATGACGGGCCCATCTACATGACACATCCCACCCAGGCCATCTGCCCCATCCTGCTGGAGGACTACCGCAAGCTCGCCGTGGACAAGAAGGGCGAGGCCAACTTCTTCACCTCCCAGATGGTCAAGGACTGCATGAAGAAGGTGGTGGCCGTGCACCTCCACCAGACGGTCCAGGTCAGGCCCCAGGTGGTGTTGGCACGGTCGTGGCCATGGGCCTCCTTGCAGCCTGCTGCGCCCTCGCTCCAGAAGAGGCCTGGGCCCACCCTTCGCAGGCACACTCGCCCCTCTCTCCAGCCTGTGGGCCACTGAGGCGCAGCGAGCGAGCACCCAGGGTCCCAATCCAGACCCAGCATGGTGGGGGCTGTGCCCTAGCAGCCTTGAAGAGGGTGGAGCCCCTCTTGGAGCGATGCTGGTGCCAACTGTGCATGCCAGGGGTCAGGGGCCTAATGGCCAGCCAGGGGAGGGGCCGGTGCTGGGCAGCGAGAAGGGCGCGTCTCACAGGGCGCCAGTGCTCACCCCTGGAGCTTGGGCTTGCTCCCCAGCGTTACGTGTGGGTCCCAGCAGGCTGGAGGGTTTTAGGCAGGCAGGTGGCCAGATCGCTCAGGGTGATGTTTCCCACAGTGAGCGTGGATTTCTCTTTTTCCTTATAGGCTGTGGATTTTGCTTTAGGTGTTTCAAAACTGCATGATTAAGTGCTTACACATTTTGTATTGTTTGGCCCTTCCCACTGAATCTTTTCTCAAATTGAAGTATGTTTTTCTACCTATGGTAATGTATTTTACCTTGAAGTCAATTTTTCTAATAGTACAGTTACTCCACCTTTTATTACCATTATTTTTTGGGTTAGTGTTTGCAGGGTATATCTGAACTGCAAATGTTATTCACATCCCATAAAACCACCTGAAGTATACAGTCACTGTCTCACAGTTTCATCACCAAGCTGTGCAATCAGCCCACCCATCTTTTTACTTTAACCCGATCATATCGTATTTTAGATACAACTTTCTTAAGTAGCATATACTTGTTTAAAAAAAGAAAGAAAGAAAAAAAAACCTAGCCCGGTAATCTGCCTTTTAGATGGAATTTTTAGACTCTACATTTAGTGCTATTACTGATAAATCTGGGTTTAAATGCACCACCTTACTGTTTGCTTCCTACTCCTTTTGCCTGTTCTACGTTTTTTTCCTTTTTTCTTGCCTTTTCTTGGGTTGCTTTTTCTTTCCATTTCTCCCTTTATTTGCTTAGTAATTATATACTATTTTTCAATTCTTTTAGTGGTGGTAGAGATTACAAAATACATCTGTAACTTTACGAAAATCAAATTTTTCAGCTTTTTCCTGGACAAAGCAGGGATCTTAGAACACTTCAAATCCTGGCGTTTAAGTCCCTCGGTGCCTTTTCCACCTGGCCATGCGCCATTCTTGCTGCTTGCTCACATCGCCTGTGCATGGCCATGCGGTGCCTCTGTCACTTGAGCTTCTGGCTGCCTCTCACCTCTTCCTGCTCTCAGCTCCCTCCCGCCTGGCGCTACCTGGGATGAATTCTCTCCCTTTTTTGTTTGCCTGTGGATGTACTCATTTTACACTTATTTTTCTTTCCCCCCTCAGTCGTGGTTTTAATCAGTCAGCTCTTTAGGCTGAAGTGCATAGTGAAGGCAAAAAGGAAAGGTAGCAGAGGAAGGGACATTTGCCTCGCCAATGTCAGAAAGGACCCGAGATGTCACGTGCCTCGTTCTTGAAGGACGTTTTTCAGTGGAGGCTGAGTTGGCAGTTACTTTCCTCCAGAGCTTTGGATGCGTTACCCAGCCTGCAGGTTTGAAAGGGATCTTTTCTTGGGCTACTTACAAGATAATCCCTTGGCTGACCGATGTGTGTTTAACCTGTTCAGAGTCTGAAGCTTCCCAGCTTCCACCAGGTTTCTTCAGGCACGTGCTGAAGGCTCTGAGCAGCTGCAGGCCCTTGCCCTGAGACCCCAATAACTTACCGTCTCCTCTTCCACCCTGTGGTCTCTCTATGCCTCGTGTTGCATGCTCCTTCTGATACATACTTCTTCATTAATGCTCTTTTTGCTTCTGTATAATCTATAAAGCCATCCATGCAATCTTTTTTTTTTTTTCACTAGAGAAGTTGTAGGTCTACAGAAGAATCTTGCATAAGATATTGCAGGGTATATCTTTATTACCAACACCCGGCATTGGTGTGGCACGTTTGTTAGCTACGTCCGTGGTTCACCTCAGGGTTTCCTGGCTGGGCTGTTGAGTCCCAGGGATTTTTAAAAATTATTCCTACCCTGGTAACATAAATGTAACCCCAAATTTCCCACTGTAACCACATTCAAAAATACATTTCAGCGCTGTTCATGACGTTCACAGTGAGGTGCCACAGCTCCACCATCCATTGCCCAAACTCTCCCATCACCCCAACTAGGAACTCTACAATTGAAGCCCGGACGTTCCCAGTGTGTAATCCTTTTAGTGTACACTTGGATTTGCTGTGGCAGGACTTGCTTGAGGGTTTTCGCATCTATATTCGTGAGATATTGGTCTGTAATTTTTTTTTTCTTGGGCTGTCTTTATCTGGCTTTGGTGTTGGGATAATGCTGGCCTCACAGAAGGAGTTAAGTAATCCCTCCTCTGCTAGTTTTTGGAAGAGTATGAGATGGATTGGTGTTACAACTTCTTTAAATTTTTGGTAGAATTCGGCAGTGAAACCATCTGGTTCTAGACTTCTTTTTTGGGAGGTTTTTAACAATTGATTCAGTCTCTCTACTTGGTATAGGTCTGTTGAGATTTTTCTATATCTTCCAGCAATGGATTAGGTAATTTATATGTTTGTAAAATTGATCCATTTCGTCCAGGTTTTCTAATTTGTTACATACAACTGTCCATAGTACCTTCTTATAACAGTTTTTATTTCTGTAAGGTCAATGGTAATGTCCCCACTTTCATTCCTGATTTTAGTTATTTGTGTCCTTTCTCTCTCTCTCTCTCTCTTTTCAGTCTGGCGCAAGGTTTGTCAGTTTCATGGATCTTCACAGAAATCCAACTTCTGCTTTTGTTGATTTTCTCTATTAGTTTTTATTCTTTATTATCTTTACCTTTGCTCTGATATCTACTATTTCCTTTTTACTACCTTGGGTTCATTTTGCTCTTGTTCTAGTTTCTTTAGATGTGAAGTTAGTTTACTGATGTGTGATCTTCTTTTTTAACAGAGGTATCTAGAGCTATAAATTTCTCTCTGGTCACTGCCTTCGCTGCATCCTGTAAGTTTTGGTACGTAGTGCTTTCGTTTTTGTTACTCTCCAAGTCTTTCCTAATATCCTGTGTGCTTTCTTCTTTGACCCATGGGTTGTTTAATGTGTTCAGTTTCTGCTTATTTATAATTTTCCAGTTTTTCTTGTTTTTTATTTTTAGCGTTATTCCATGGTGGTCCAAGAAGATATTTTGTATGGTTTCTATACTTTTAAGTTTATTAAGATTTCATTTGTGGCCTAACATATCGTCTGTCCTGGAAAATGTTCCAGTGCAGTTGGGGAAAATGTGTATTCTGCTTGTTGGGTGGAGGGTTCTGTAAGTGTCCCTTAGGGCTAACTGGCTAATAATAGTGTTGTTCGCGTTCTCTCTTTCCTTATGAGCATCTGCATAGATGTTCTGTCAGTTATTGAAAGTGACATATTGAAGCTTCCAACTATTATTGTAGAACTATCTCCTCCTCCCCTCAGTTCTGTTGCTTCATATATTTGTGGGCTCTGTTGTGAGCGGCACGTATGTTTGTAATCATTATATCTTCTTGCTGGGTTGAACCTTTCATCAATATATTATATCATTCTTTGTCTCAATAATTATTTTTGACTTAAAGTCTATTTCTCTGACAGCCACTCACACTCCCTTTTGTTGCTGTCCCCATGGAGTTACCTTTTTCCACCCTTCTACGTTCAGTCTGTTAGTTTGTGTCTGAAATGAGTCTCTTGTAGAACAACATGTGGATGGGTACTGCTCTCTCATCCTGTCAATCTCTGCCTTTCGATGGCGGCGTTTAACCCACTGGCAGTCAGGGTAGTAATTGAGAAGGAAGGATTGACTTGTGCCATTCAGCTATTTGTCTTCTATACATCTCGTCTGTTTTTTGTTCCCCAATTACTCCATTATGGCCTTTTTTGTACCTAGTTGATTTTTTGGGGGGTACCATACGATTCCCTTCTTCCCTTTTCTCCGTATTTTTCAGTCATTTCCTGAGTAGTTACCTTTGTGATGACAACCTCTTAAGTCAATAACCACCTGGTTCAGTTGGCACTAACCAAGTTTCAGTTGTATATAAACTCTCCACTCCTATTTACCAGCTTCCCTCCCTTTATGTTGTTGGCTCCACTTAACTCGTTAACAGAGATTTAAAAGGTCATTTTAAATAAACTTGAATAGCGTTGCCTGTTGTGTCGTAATAAGGGATTGTATACTCACTCTGTAGTTATTTTTACCGACGTTCTTTATATGTTCTAGTGACCTTTTCTTCAGCCTGAAGGACTCCCTCTGGCTCTCCTGTAGGGCAGGACTTCCAATAACGAACTCTTTCAGCTCGTTTAGCTGTAAATATCGGAATTATCCTTTTTTCTCTGTCTCTTTCATTTTTGAAAGACAATTTTGCCAGATATGGAATTCTTGGTTGCAGTTTTTTCTCTGAGGACCTTAAATATGCCATCCTGCTGTCCACTGGCCTTCCTGGTTTCTGATGAGAAACCTGTGTTAATCTTTTTGCGGTTCCTTTATATGACAGCTCACTTCTCTCTTGCTGCTTTCAAAATCCTGTCTTTGGATTTTGATAGCTTTACTCTAATGTATCTTGGTGTAGATCTCTTAAAGTCTTTCCTGCTTGGAGTTCTTTGAGCTTCCTGGATATGTATACTCATGTCTTTCTTGAGATTTGGGAAGTTTTCAGCCATTATTTCTTCAAATACTTCCTTGCCCCTTTGTCTCTTTTCCTCCTGGGACTCCACTGCCGCGTATGTTGGTATCCTTGATGGTGTCCCATGGGACCCTCAGACTTTGGAAGTTTTTCTTCATTCCTTTTCCTCTCTGCTCCTCACACTGGATAACTTGTCCTCCAGTTCACCGATCGCCAGCTCATCGCTGCTACTGAATGTGCTTCATGACTTTTTCATTTCACTTAGTGTACTTGGCAGCTCTGAAATTTCTGTTGGTTCTTTTATAATTCCCATCTACTTTGTCCAGACAACATTTTCCTGTAGCTTTTATATATAGATTTCTTACTTCATTGAACATATCTAAGGCAGTTGATTTAAAGTCTGACTAATAGGTCCAATGTACGAGCTTCCTCAGGGATGGTTTCTGGCAAATTCTTTCTTCCCTTCGAATGTGCCATAGTTTCCTCTTTCTCTGTGTGTTTTAATTCTTTGTTGGGAACCGGACATTCTGAGTATTAACGTTATAACAGGAAATCCAGTTCTCCCACACTCTGCAATTGCTATATTTTTGTTGTTTTTGTTTTTTTCTGTGTTGTTGTCGATGGCTGGAGCCATGTATTTGTGACTTTTCCAAACTATCTTTGCTCCCAAATGGGGAATAGAAAGAGAAAAGAGAAGTAAAAATAGGTACTGCTTCTTCAAGACTCCTCGCTGCTTTTCCCTGAGGGGGCTGGAACAGTGGCCGCACTCTGAGCTCCCCACCCTACCCCAGCCCCAAGTTTGGAGGACGATCCAGAGCCCGGGCTTTAGGCCCCTCCACTGCCCACCCCGTGGCTGGGGTTGGGGGTTGGGGGCCGCTGCGCAGAGGGGGAACTCACCGGAATTTACTGCAGTTTGCCAGCCTCTTCCTCCGGCTCCTCCCAGATGTGGCAAGGGTTCCCCGAGGCTCCAGAACGGTTGGTTCAGATAGTCCCTGCTGGCGCCATAGTTGTTTTAGTGGAAAGATGATTCCTGGAGCTTCATCTTCCTTCTGCTTCCCTGGTACTTCCGACCCGTTTGTCTCATTGGTCCTGTTGCCCTGGTCATTGGAAGGTTCACGTCTGATCCCCCGTTCTCGGGAGCCCTTGGGGCCATTTCTTCAGTCTGTGTCCCCTCTTGCCTCGTGTCTTGGGTCTGGGTGCTTTGACAGCCTGGACATAGTAAGTGAAAACTGGAAATAGTGCGAGGCTGGGAGTGTCTCCCAGGCCTCAGCGGTGCTCCTCACTGACCCGACCCCTGCCCGCCTGCCCATTGTGGCCTGCGCACCTGAGCCCACGCCTGCCTCCCCCGTAGGTGGATGACGAGCTGGAAATCAAGGCCTACTATGCGGGCCACGTGCTGGGGGCGGCCATGTTCCAGATCAAAGTGGGCTCCGAGTCCGTGGTGTATACGGTCAGTGTGGGGCACGGGAGGCTGTCCAGTGCTCCGTGGGCACGCAGGGATGGGACTCCTCATCACTGTCCTCCTTCCCAGGGCGATTACAACATGACTCCGGACCGGCACCTGGGGTAAGCGCACCGAGGGGCTCCTGCACCCGCGCCCCACCAGCATCCCCACGCAGCCTGCAAGTGGGGCGGCACTGGGCACCTGGGCCGGGCTCCGTCCACTCCCTCCCCTAACTTGGGCGCGGTGCTCACGGCACTCTGACCCTCCGGGTGTTTGGCCCTTGCTCAGGAGGCCCCTGCTGGCCAGAGGGCTCTCGCCTGTCGCGCCCTCACCCCGTGGGCACCCAGGGCTGTGGGGCTCCATGAGTCACCCACGGCCCGTCCACCCCTGCCCAGAGCTGCCTGGATCGACAAGTGCCGTCCCAATCTGCTCATCACGGAGTCCACGTATGCCACGACCATCCGTGACTCCAAGCGCTGCCGCGAGAGGGACTTCCTGAAGAAGGTCCACGAGGCTGTGGAGCGCGGTGGGAAGGTACCGGAACGTGCCAGGCACATCCGAGCCTGGCACCGGCAGGAAGGTGCCGGTGGGTGCCTCCTGCCCGCTCGTCCCGGTGGTGAGGCTGGCTGCTCCGTGGCAGGGCAGGTCTTGGGAAATGGGGAGCGTGTTGGGCCGCGAGGCTCAGGCACCCTCCGTAGTCTGCTGTGTGGCCGGAGTGTGGCCGGGGGCAGGTGGCGGGTGGGCCATGAGGGGTCCGCACGGGGCCTCCCGGTCCCGGGGATCCTGGGCACACCCTCTGCGTGGACACGTGGCCTCTGCCTTCAGCTTGGCTGAGAGGGGCCTCCCTGTGTCCGGGTGTGGCCCTGCCCAAAGGCCAGGAGCCCCTGAGTGACCAGTGGCCATGGTGCTGTCCCTAGGTGCTCATCCCCGTGTTCGCGCTCGGCCGCGCCCAGGAGCTTTGCATCCTGCTGGAGACCTTCTGGTGGGTGTGCTGGGTCCTCCCTGGATGGGGGGCGGTGGGTGGCAGAGGGGGCACGGCCTGCGTGCAGGCAGATGCCCGGGTGGAACCTTGGCCCTGCCCTTCGCGTGGGTGACTCCCAGCTAGTGGAGGTCCGGCTGGGTGCCAGGGCCGTGCAGCCTCATGCAAGACCCCGTGGGTCCCCCTTACAGGGTAGACTGGGGGTTGGCGGGGGCTCGGCTCCACCCTGCATGTGGGGTGGCCGGGGTGGGGGGATTGGACGGTCATGGCCACTGTGCTGACTGGGTGGGCCCCTGCTCAGGGAGCGAATGGACCTGAAGGCCCCCATCTACTTCTCCACGGGCCTGACCGAGAAGGCGAATCACTATTACAAGCTCTTCATCACCTGGACCAACCAGAAGATCCGGAAAACTTTTGTCCAGAGGAACATGTTTGAGTTCAAGCACATCAAGGCCTTTGACCGAGCGTTTGCTGACAACCCTGGGCCCATGGTGAGGCCCTGATGGGCAGGGTGGGAGCTGGCCCTACCTCAGCCCAGAGGACCAGGAGGGCAGAACAAAGGGGCCTGGGGGACAGGACGATGCGGTGGGCACCAACAGCCAAGGGCAGCCTTGCACACCCGAGCCTGCTTGCTACCGCTGTGTTGTGCAACTCAGGCTGGGGGCTTGGGGCAGGGGACGCGATGTGGGGGGTCTTTGGGCTAGGGATGTGGTATGAGGCTCTGCAGGGGGTGCAGTGTGGGGGCTCTGGACAGGGGGCTTGGAGGAGGGGGCTCCAGGCTGGGGCTGACCTGAACTGAGGGGTCCTCTGGAGGAGCAGGAAACAGACACGTGTGGTTCTTCATGGGGCTGCAGCCAGTCGGGGAGGCCCCAAGGGGAGGAAAGGCTGCCGGTAGGTTGGGTGGATCCCCTCCAGGTGTGTTCAGTTGGGCTCTGGCTGACCCCCACGTCCATCCATAGGTGGTGTTTGCTACACCGGGGATGCTGCATGCCGGCCAGTCTCTGCAGATTTTCCGGAAGTGGGCCGGGAACGAGAAGAATATGGTAGGGGTGTGGGCACAGGGGCCGGGAGCTGGGGGTTCCGGGCAGAGGTGGAGGGAGGCAGGTTAGCTGACCATCCCTCCTGCCCCATCTTTCTGCCCACGGGAGGGGTCACGTGCCACCTGGCACCTGCTCTGGGAGGACTTGACCCTGGAGCTCAGCCAGGTTGGCACAAGGATACTGCTGGAAGGCAAGGGGCCTTCCATCAAAGGTTTGGGGTCAGGCAGGGCAGGGGTGGACGCCCCAGAAGGAAGCTCTCTCCTGTGCCCCCTGCATCCCCCTCTCTCCCGAGCAGGTCATCATGCCGGGCTACTGCGTGCAGGGCACCGTGGGCCACAAGATCCTGAGTGGGCAGCGCAAGTTGGAGATGGAGGGGCGGCAGGTGGTGAGTCTCTCTGGTGGCGGGTAGGGCGGAGCAGGCACCCCTCCCTTGGCCGCACGGTGACACGTACTGTGTGTGCTGTGGCGCCGCAGCTGGAGGTGAAGATGCAGGTGGAGTACATGTCCTTCAGCGCCCACGCCGACGCCAAAGGCATCATGCAGCTGGCCCGGCAGGCCGAGCCCGAGAACGTGCTGCTGGTGCACGGCGAGGCCAAGAAGATGGAGTTCCTCAAGCAGAAGATCGAGCAGGAATTCCGTAGGCGCCTGGGGCGGGGTATGGGGGGCCTTGCCCAGACGGTTGCCCTGGGTGGGCTGGCTAGGCCCGACTGACACTTTGCCCCCGGCCCAGGGGTGAGCTGCTTCATGCCAGCCAACGGCGAGACAGTGACGCTGCCCACGAGCCCCAGCATCCCTGTGGGCATCTCGCTGGGGCTGCTGAAGCGGGAGATGGCGCAGGGTAGGTGGGGGCGGGCAGGCGGCAGTGAGTGGGGGGTTACGACGGGGCACGCTGGTAGGGGGTGCACCCGGTGGTGGGCGGCAGGCGGGTGGTACGCTGACAGGGCCGGCCTGCTCCCCGCAGGGCTACTCCCAGATGCCAAGAAGCCACGGCTGCTGCAGGGCACTCTGGTCATGAAGGACAGTGTGAGTGGGGGTCTCGGGGCGGGGGTGGGGGGGTGTAGCTTCTGCCTGCACCCCCTGATCCTGCCCCTCTGCAGACCCTCCGGCTGGTGTCCTCCGAGCAGGCCCTCAAGGAGCTGGGCCTGGCTGAGCACCAGCTGCGCTTCACCTGTCGCGTGCACCTGCACGACGCCCGCAAGGAGCAGGAGACGGTGCTGCGGGTGTACAGCCACCTGAAGGGGTAGGCTCCAGGGTCCCCCGTCACGCCCTGTGTGCGCGCACGGAGGGGTGTCCTGCCGTCTCCCCGCCTCTCACTCTGCAAGCGCCTGTCCCCTAGCGCCCTGAAGGACCGCTGTGTGCAGCACCTTCCGGATGGCTCGGTGACCGTGGAGTCCGTCCTGGTGCAGACCACCACCCACTCCGAGGACCCCAGCACCAAGGTGCTGCTGGTTTCCTGGACCTACCAGGTGAGGGCCCCCTGGGAAGGTGGGGAGAGCAGGCAGCAATGGCAGGGGACGCGACACAGCTCCTCTGCCCCCCCCAATACAGGATGAAGAGCTGGGGAGCTACCTCACATCGCTGCTGAAGAAGGGGCTCCCCCAGACCCCCAGCTGAGGCCCACCTGCCATCTGCCCTGCCACCTGGCCAGTGGGGCCCAGGCCTGCTGGGGTCCCTGTGGTGTCCACAGGGCTGAAAGCCCCTTGGTGGACCATAGCCCCCAGCCCCAGCCCAGGCCCCCAGTGCACCCGCCTGAGCAGCCACTTTGTGCTGGAGAAATAAACAGAGTCTCCGGTGCCTTCTGCCTTTTATTCACCCCCATGGGTCTTCAGGAGATGGAGCAGGGGTCCACAGGGCAGCTGTTTCCAGTAAAGGCAGGGGCTGTAGGTGCCCCCTCCTTGGGGCACACCGCCGTGACAGCCCAGCCTTGGGAGGGACAGGGTATGGTAGGCACCGGGACAGGACGATAGCCACCCAGGTGCCAGGGATGCCAGGCAGGTGCAGGCACCCCCCACGTGCCTGGAGAGCAGGTGGGGCCCGGCCCCTGGGTCACCTGTGGCTCCATACAGCTGGCCCCACTGGGCACCCGAGGTCAGAAGCAGGACCTGTAGATAGGTGCGAGGTCAGCATGGGGGTGGGGGCTCATCCCTGCTAGCCTGGGTGCCCTGCTTTGGAGGGATCCCCTCTTACCCAGGTCCCCGTACAGCACTGACTTCAGGAACAAGCCGTGGGCAGGGGCCACACACCTCTGGTGCTTGCCCAGAGGGTCCCGGGTCTCCAGAATCGCCTTTACCTGGGCGGGCGCCAGAGCCCCCAGCCCCACAGCCACCAGTACAGCCGTCATCCTCCGGACCTGTGAGCCCAGAGCCCAATCTGCCACAGGTACCCTGGCCCCTCCACACCCCCTTCCCCTCAGGACCAGAGCAGAGCCCACCTGTCTGTACAGGAAGGACTGGCTCTCGAATTCCAGGCTCCAGAACTGCAGCTTCCTGGGGACATAGGCAGGCAGGGTAGGGGCTCAGGTGAGACCTGTTTCCCATCCAGGATGGGGGACACAGCTCCTAGGGGAGCTCCCAGGGCCCTCCTGGAGGCTGGATGTGCCATGCTGAGGCCCTGGCCGGGGTCTGGGGCAGCTAGGAGGGGGAATTAGACCAGAGTTGAGGTGCCTGTGCCCTGCAGAGACCCCTTCTCTTGGGAGGAACCCCAGCTGGGCAAGCGGTAAGAGAAGGGATCAGCAGCCGCCACCTGCCTGGGCTCCCCCTACAAGCCGGGGCAGCCGGAACCACCCCCTGCCAGACGGGGCTGGAACTGCCGGCCTGCAGACACCCTCCCCAGCAGTGGGATCTTTTCAGCAGCTGCCAAAATCCACCAGCAAGCACTGGGTGGGGCCGGGGGCTCAGAGAAAGGCCATGTTCTCTGTTCTCTGCTTCTCAGCCTGGCAAGGGGCCTCACCCCTGAATGTCCAGCTCCCTCTGTGTCCAGGGAGCTCCAACCTCCTGGGCGTTAGCCTCTTCCCGCTGCCTCCATGGCCCACACTGGGTGAGGGTCCCCAGCAGCCTCCAGGGCAGGCGCCCCTCCTCACCTGCTCTCCTCGGGGAGGACAAAGGGGCTGGCCGCGCTGGGGGACACACAGACGTGGCGCAGTGTGCGCACTGAACTTTCAGCTGTGCTGCCTGCTGACTGGAAAGCGCTGAAGTCGTGCGTGCCCAGGAGGTGCCCGGCGGCCTCCTGCATGGCAGTCACGTCCAGGCTGCTGCAGATGCCGGGTGCTGTCAGCAGGGAGATGGCGAGCAGGTGGGCGTCCCCGCTCCCCTCTCACAGCCACACTCACTCAGCCCGCAGCGCCCAGCACAGGTTGCGTTCAAACAAGGGCAACTGGCCCGGCCGTAGGCAGCCAGTAGCCAGGCGGTACAGGTAGGTCCTGGACGTGGCAGCGAAGCGGGCGTGGAAGTCGTCGGGCACGCGGAAGGCCTGCACCACCCTGCGGGAGAACGATCAGGCTCCGCGGAGGCACCGCCGCCCCCGTGGCCTCCGGGCGCTGTCCAGCAAAGGCCTCCCCGGCCCCAGGCCGCCGCTTACCGGATAGCGGGGTGCCGTAGGTGCGTGTTGAGGGCCTCGGCCAGGACCTGGGCGGAGAAGGGCGGCAGGCCAGGGCGGCGCAGGACATCCAGGTGCGCCGCATTGCTCAGCGCGTGGACTCCGGCGTCGGTGCGGCTGGAGATGGTGAACTTTACCGGCTCGATCGAATTCAGCCGCTCCGCGGCCTCCTGCGGGAGCAGAGGCGCTGGGGGCCGGGCGGGCAGCTCGGAGCCAAGGCCGGGGACGCTGCCTGGCCCTGGCCGGGGTCAGTCCAGGGCGGCGGGGCCGGCAGAACTCACCTCCAGGAAGTTCTGGACACCGACGGCGCGCTGGGCGCCCCTGACGGCAGCGACCCCGCTGGCGGGCAGAAGCGGGCGGGGGTCACGCGGGGCGGCGTTCGCCGAGGCCCTGGGCCCTCGGCCAAGGCCCTGCCCGGCCGGGCCCGCCCCGCCCTCGGACGCCGGACAAAACCGTTTCCTTCCCCGAATGTTTGGGATCCCGCTTCCGGAGAGGTCCCCTCCGCCCGCCCTGACGCCCGAGTCCTAAATTTGACTCCCTATCCCCACCCTCCCCAACAGGGCGGGGTTTCCAGGCTCGGGGGCTGCCGGTTCCTATCCAGATCTAACTTAAGTCGGTCCAGCTTTAGCCCGAGCCATGCGTGAGCGCCCGGCTGCCCGCGGCCCGGATCCCGGGGGTGGGCGCGTGGGCGGGCGGGGCCGCTCAGACGCACTTAAACTCCGTGCCCAGGTACTGGAAGTATACGAGGTAGCGCGCTCGAGCCGAGCCCATGGCCCGGGCAGAACCCGAGCCGAACCGCCGGGGGACGCGATCCAGCCGCACGTGTGGCCCCACGCGCGTGCGCTCTGGCGCGCGAAGCCCCCTTCCCCGGCCGCGCCTGCGCCTTGGCGCTCGCCCCGCCCCGGCCGCCGGCTCACCCTCCCCGCCAAAGGCCGGGGCGGGGCCAGGCCCGGGGAGCGGGTGCAAAGTGCGGGCCCGCTGCGGAGCGCGTGGGTCCGGTAGCCGGCCGCGGAGGCGGACGCGCGTGGACCCGCACGGCGGGGCTGACAGCCCGAGCGTTCGCCGGAACTCGCCCCCGCGCTCGGTCCCCGCCCCCGGCCCGGCCGCCCGGAGGCGTCCCGCCCGCCGCCTTCTGGCCGAAGCCCCCGACGCGTTCCCGCGAACGCCCTGCGCTGCACGATGACGGGGCCGCCGGGGGCCGCGGGGCGGCCTGCGGGTGGTCACGGCCGGGGCCCCGCGACGCTCCCCGGTGGTGACAGCGGGCGGCGCGCGCGGGCGGCGGAATTTGGCGACGCTCCCCGGCGGTGACAGGCGGGGCGGGGCGGCGGCGCGGCGGCCTCGTTCCGGGGCGGGCGGGCGCCGAGCGCGGTGAGGGCGGGCGGGGCAGGCGCCGGGCCGGAGATGCCACTGGGCGAGCCGCGGTCCTCGTGCCTGTGAGACCGGCGGGCCGGCGAGCGGCGCCGCAGCCATGACCGTGGAGTTCGAGGAGTGCATCAAGGACTCGCCGCGCTTCAGGTGCGCCGCCGCCGGGGCCTGCGGTCCGGGGCACCGCGGGGCGCGGCGCGGTCCCCTTCGCGGTCCGCGGGGGTCGGCGCCCCAAGTCGCCCCCTCCGGGCCCCCTGGAGCCGCCGCGCGGAGGATGGGTGGCGGGGAGGGCGAGGCGGCGACGGCGCCTTTGTGCGGGGGGCGGGGGAAGAGGGGGTCAGCGCCCCAGAACGGCGGGCGACTGGGGAGCTGGAGAGTTCGGCCTCGGACAAAGCCTGCAGCCCACCGTCTGCTCTGCGCTCTGCACCCCGCCGGCACCCCACACCAGCCCCCAGCCCCGAGGGACCGGAACAAAAGATGCCTCTTCTGCGGGTCACCGCGCTCGGAGGGTGCGCGGTGGGGGTGGGGCGGCTGCTGGGGGCAGGACCAGCCCCTCACCCGCATCTTTGTGCGCTGGGCAGGGGTGGGCATTGGCCTCTCCGTGGGAGTGTCCACCCCTTCCTCCGGGTCTGCACCTTCCTTGCGAAGGCCACTTGCCTGAGGGGCTGGGTCTGCAGCCTTGTGGGCACTGCTGCCCAGCTGTGCCCTGCCATGGGGTCCGGGGGTGGGCGGGTGGTGCTGGTCTCGGTCCTGGTGTCCACAGCGGTGCCTGATGAGACAGGCAGCTGGAGCCACTTTTGGGGGCTGGGGTCAACTGCCCAGCAGGGTGAGGAGAGATTCAAATGCCCTCAGGGGTTAGAGGAGGTGGGGGCCAGGCCAGGCAGACTGGGAGGTTCAGGCTGTGCCTGCCGCCATTTGCGTGCTTCATGCCATTCCTGGGCAGGCAGGCAGGCGTGCCCGTCTGTGTGCACCACATGTCCAGAGGCATGTGCACGCGTGTGCATTCTGCCTTTCTCATTGGACAGCACCAAACAGACGGTGACAGAGCACCTCCTGAGCACCAGGTGCTGGGGGCCGCACCGCGTGCACCTGTGTGTGTTACCTTGGCATGGGGGTCATGTGTGAGCTCTGTCCCCGTGCACACCTTCTGTGAGGTGCAAGCCTCCTGTCCCCACATGTACTCGTGTGGGTGAGCTGCATCCCTGGGTGGGTGCGCTTGCTGCACGTGTGCACATACATCCTCTCTGGGCAGAAACTGCTCGCATGTCCACCAAATCCCCAGGCACACATCTGCATGAGCACTGTGCCGCTGCGTGCACGCCCATCTGATTGCGGGAATGTGCGTGGCAGCCCCCATGCACCTGTGTGTTCATTTACACGTATGCACCCGTTCACACCCTGGGGAGTGGCAGCAAGAGGCCCGTGTGTGGGCACCTGTGGGCCCAGCCTCCGTGGATCTGCCAGTCTCACAGCCACCTGGCAAAGGGTGATGAAGGCCTCAGGCCGGGGGTGGGGGGTTCCTGGGGGGTGCCTTGGCCCTCGAGGTGAAGGGACCAGTTGGATCCAGGGGTGTCAGCTCCCCACTTGCCAGGGCTTTCCCTCCCGCTCTAGCCTGTTTGGCCTGTGGGGCCTGCAGAGGGTAGGGTGGCTGCCTCTTCTTCCGGTAGGGAGGGGCTGCCCTGGGAAAGGGCTCCGTCTGGCGGGGATGGGGGGTGACCACACCCCAGGGAGGAGGTAGAGTGGGCCGAGGACGTGGAGACGCTCTCCTCAGGCGGCCTGCTGGTCTCTCTGGGTCTTAGGGGCTGGGCGGCTGGCTTTGAGGGTTGGGGCCCTGGTTTGCCAACCCTCAAGTTGTCCGGGTCCCTCTTGTCTGCCTGCCCGTAGTATGTCTTCTGAGCTTCCCGGCGGCCTGTCCTTGGGCGGGGCTGGGAGGGGCGGCAGGAGGATGTGGTCAGTTGTGTCATAGCCCCAGTGGCCCTGGAACTGGGCCTGGGCTTGGAGCACAGCCCTGGGAGCACCCACAGCTACGGGACATGGGTGGGCAGGGGTCCCAAGCCAGCCTCTCCTGGCAGCCAGGTTGATAGGCAGAAGGGAGCCCGTGGAGGGGAGGGGTAGCCGCCCGCTCCTACCCTGTGCACCCCCTCCCCAGGATGAGGCATTAGCACCCAGTCATGGCGTGGTGGGGGGAAGCTGAGCAGCCTGGGAGGTGGGCTGCCCCTCCCTCCTCCCTGCTGCTAGCTGCCCGGTGGGGAGAAGAGTCCCCGGGGAGGGAAGCACAGAGGGGTACGGGGCTCCCAGGCAGGGCTGGCTCTTGGGGCCTCTGGCGAGCGACCCCCTTGTGCCCAGAAGCACATTTGGCAGCTCCTTGGGACCATCCTGCCCTGACCCTGGCTGTGCCGAGCTGCAGGCCCGGATGTCTGGGGGCTCTGGGGGTGGGGGACAGTCTGCAGCACCCTTTCCCAGGAGTGGAAGCAGGGTCACCACTACAGCCCTCAGGGTCCCCGGGCCAAGTCCACCCGAATTGGCTGCCCCACTGAGGGCCCGTTCTCCTGGGCGGGGGCCGCTGGGCCGTAGGGGTGGTGAGGTTGCCTGCACCCCACCACCCCCACTGCATCCCCTCCCTGCTCTGGGAGTCCTGGAAGCCCCTGGGGAGGTGTGGGTGCTCCGGGAGGCACCCTGGTCTTGTTGGGGTGGGTGAGCGGGGATCTTGTGAGTTCTGCTAGATGGGGCAGCCTGGCCAGCTCTGCTGTCCGGCTCTCCAGTTGAGGACATGCTGGGACACTTCCACGTGACCCCAGGCCCCGCCCTCCAGGACCAAGAAACCCTGGCCCTGGCATCCTCCCCCCTGCCGGCACCCCTCTTCCCAACCCTGCCAAGTGTGGGGCTGGTCCCCCAAGACCTGTAGCTCCCGGGGGTCCGGCTCCCAGAACCGACCAGCCCAGCCTAGACTGCGCCCCCACCACCCCCACCGTCGTCCCTGTCCCAGGAGGCCTGACGGACCCAGCTGGGCAGCTGAGGGGTTTTGAGGGGGCAGCGGGGCTCCTGGCCTGGTTTCCCGGTTTCCCATTCCCCGAGGGGCTGGGGTCACGTGCGGATCCCTCTGCCTCCCTCGCCTTCCGGGGACTCGGGAACTCGGGGCCAGCTGCTCTGGTGATGTCATGGGTTAACCCCCCCCTCCCTGGGCTGCTCCGCCGTCAGGTGGCCCCTGGGGTGGCTTCCCGCAGGCCTCCCTCTGGGACTGGGGCCTTTGGTGTCTTGACGTTGGGGAGACCCAGGGACCAGCCCCTCTGCAGCCGGCCTGGGGTCTTGGGACTGCCCCACTCAACACGCACAGGCCCAGCCCTGGCTCTCCCGGGGCAGCTGCGGCCTTGGCCTTCGCCTCCAGACCCATACCCCAACCCCGGGGGACTGCAGCACAAGTCGGGGAAGAGGGGTGGGCTCTGCAGGGTTGAGGCCAGGTGGCGGCCCCCACTGTGGCCAGAAGCACGAGCCCCATGTGTGCAGAGCTGGGCTCGGGGTCCCCTGGCAGCTCCGCCCGCCCTCAGTCTCTGCCCTTTGCTCTGCACATGGGGGGCTGGGGGGGCTCCAGAGCCAGCCAGACCTGAGGCACATCCTGCTCACCCCATAGGCATCTGCCTCCCCCAGGCTTGGCCCCTCTCACTGCTGAGCCCCCCCAGGGGCAGCTGCACCCCCAGGAGGTGGCTGGCGACGCGGTGCCCCACTGGCTGCAGGCTGACCCCGGACCCCACTCGCTGCTGTTTTGTTGCAGGGCAACCATCGATGAGGTAGAGACAGACGTGGTTGAGATCGAAGCCAAACTGGACAAGGTAGGGGGCCCCAGATTCCTCTGTCCCCGTGTCCTTCACTGACTCGGGGTACGGGGGGGCAGTTGAATGGGCAGCCCCGCCTGAGAGAGGCTACGAGGCCACAGCCTGTGTGTGTGTCCCACAAGGGAGCACACGTGTGTCCTTCCTGCCCCATCTCATCCTCCATGTTTCGGGTGCAGCTGCCACATGTGTGTCTGCCCTGGGTCTTGCCCCACCAGGTGGGGGGAGCCGCGGTGGGTCCCCAGCCCTCAGCATGACCGTGGCCTCTGCTGGGCCGTGGCAGCACGTCCAGGCCTTGGAGTGACCGGGTGGGGGACGGAGGGGTGGGGAAGAGAGCAGGGGAGGGCAGCACCCCCCACCGGCCGGCCCTGTGCCCACCCAGGCCTGGCTCCTGGAGACCCCTGCCCAGGCCCCTCAGCCATGTGGGCAGCAGGCTCAGGAGGGAAGGGCTGGTGGGCCCCGAGTTGGATTATGGCCCCCCCTGGGTGGGTCCCCTCCGCACCTCGGGCACTGTCCCCTCCTCCAAGACGGGGCAGGGGCTAGGGGGCAGGCAGGTGCGAGGGGGCTGCACCAGGGAAGCTGCCCTCCTCAGCCCGCCTGTGCCCGCAGCTGGTAAAGCTGTGCAGTGGCATGATTGAGGCCGGCAAGGCCTACGTCACCACCAGCCGGCTCTTCGTGAGTGGCGTCCGCGACCTGTCCCAGCAGTGCCAGGCCGACACCGTCGTCTCGGTGAGGACAGCTGGCCGTGGGCCTGAGGCGCGTGGGGCTGGGAGTGCTGCCGGGGCTCTCCCCGTGAGCCGCGAGGCGAGGAGGGGTCTGCCTGTCCGGGTGTGGAGCCCCCTCCCCTGCCTCTCCCCCAGGAATGCCTGCAGAGGTTTGGAGACAGCCTGCAGGAGATGGTGAACTACCACATGGTGAGGCCCTGCAGCGGTGGTGGGGGTGCTGCCCGGGCCGGCGTGGGGGTGGGCGGGGGGCCACCTGGCCGGCCTTGGCTTCCTCGCTGGGCTGCCCCCTGCTCCCCCAGGCCCCGCCCCACCTGGAACGGAGCTCGCGGCTGGCTCAGAGGGTGCTGAGCTGGCGGCCGCGGCCAAGAGGCGGGGGTGCCGGGGAGAGGCCACGTGGCCTCCGGGCTGGGGGTGGCTGCCCTGGGTCTGAGTCAGCGGGTGGGGCTGGGCCCCGCTGAGGGGTCAGAAAACGGGGGTTTTTAGATCCTCTGGTGTGGAAGAGGTGCGAACAACGGCCTGGGAGGTTTGTCTGGAGACCCTCGACAAGGCAGGGCACTCTGGCCAGGCTGACCCCCAATCCCTGGGTGACTTGGCCTCCCTGCCCCTCGGGCTGGCTGCCCCTGAGCCCTGCGGGACCCCTTCCTGGCACCGACACACAGACCCAGGCAGGGCCATGGCCTGGGAGACAGAGCCCCAGACTAAATGAAGGGCTCCCACCTCCCCCAGAGAAGGTTCAGAAACAAGTGGTGGAAATAGTCTGAAGTAAGTGCCCCACCCCACTTGCCTGTTTGTCTGCTCTGGGTTCAGGGCCCGGGTCCCCTCGGAGGGGATCTCATTTTGGTCTGATTCCTGCTGAGGGGACACCCCCAGGCCAAGGCTCGCTCGGGATCCCTGGCTCTGTGCCGTCCTTCCTGTGGCAGCTGCAGCGAGTCGGGCAGGTCACCCCCACGGCCGCCCCCCAGTTCCAGGCGTGGTGGGCGTCACGGGTGCTGCAGCTGGGTGGCGGGAGGGGCCCCAACCCTCTAGCCCCTCGGAGCCTCCTGTCTGGCAGAGAGGCCAGCAGGGGATGGGCAGTGGTCCCAGGCGTGGGCAGCCCCCTGCCAGCTGAGGTGGGCGGGACTTTCCCAGGCCTGGTTCTCACGGGGGCTGGGGGGACCCTGCCTCGGGGCTCTGGGGGGACGGCCCCAGCACCCTCACCTCCCTCACCCTGCAGATCCTGTTTGACCAAGCCCAGAGGTCCGTGCGGCAGCAGCTCCACAACTTTGTCAAAGAGTGAGTGACGCCTCGGCGCCCCAGGACCCTCCCTGGGGCTGAGGCCGTCCTGGTGAGGCGGGGGGCGGGGTGCAAACCGCGCCAATGTGGACCCCCAGAGCAGGGCCCGCCGGGCGGGGGCTCGCCAGGGAAAGGCCCCAGGTAGGAAGGCGCTGGGATCTGAGGCCAGAGGGCAGTGGGGGCTCTGCACAGGCCGGGGTCGCCCTGGAGCCTGGGGCAGGGAGAAAGGCTGAGGCTGCTGAGCCCAGGGGAGGGGACGACGGTGGCCGACCGTGATCCCAGGGGCGGGGGTGGGCTCGGAGGCAGGGAGGGTGTGGCACTGAGACGGGGTCTCCGGAGTCTGCGCCTCAGCCCTGCCCACGACGCCCCGCGGGCCTCCAGGGATGTGCGGAAGTTCAAGGAGACGAAGAAGCAGTTCGACAAGGTGCGTGAGGAGATGGAGCTCTCGCTGGCGCGGAGCGCCCAGGCCCCGCGGCACCGGCCCCACGAGGTGGAGGAGGCCACGGGTGCCCTGACCCTCGCCCGCAAGTGCTTCCGCCACCTGGCACTGGATTACGTGCTGCAGGTTGGCTCCTGGGGCCGGGGGGCTCCCTGCAGCCTGGTGGGGCGGGCAGCGGAGAAAGCCTGAGATCCCAGATCCTGCGAAGCTGGCAGGGGGCTGGCTAGTCGGGGGCACCAGACAAGCCTGGCAGATGCCCTAGGATGTGGGCAGTCAGGGGCTCAGCTGGGACTTGGGGCAGCAGTGAGGACCCCAGCATTGCCCGTGTCGGGGCACGGTGAGATCTGGGAACCCGGGAGGATGGGGCTGGCACATACGTACAGACAGCTGAAGGTGACCTAGGGGTCACAGAGAGTCACAAGCAGCCTGAAGGGACTCTGGGGCAAGGTGTGGGCATGACCCTTGACCCTGCACCGTGGCCCTGATGCCCTCCACCTGTTGGTTCCGTCTGGCAGATCAATGTCCTCCAGGCCCGGAAGAAGTTTGAGATCTTAGATTCTGTGAGTGCCCTGGGGTTGGGGGCCCTGCCCGGGGCCGGGTGCATGCTCAGCGAGGGTGCCCAGGCAGGGCCTCACCTGGGCGCCTCCCGCAGATGTTGTCCTTCATGCACGCCCAGCGCAGCTTCTTCCAGCAAGGCCACAGCCTCCTGCGCCAGCTGGACCCCTACATGGAAAAGCTGGCGGCCGAGGTGAGCCATGGGCCTGGGGCCGGGGGGGCTGTGCTGGTACCCACGGCACTCCCTGAGGCCCTGCCCCACAGCTGGACCAGCTGGTGGTCGACTCTGCGGTGGAGAAGCGGGAGATGGAGCGCAGGCACGCCGCGGTCCAGCAGCGGGTGAGGCCGGCAAGCTGCTGCCCTCGCCCCCTTGCCACATGCACGCGCCACCCCTTCCTCCCGGGCCTTGAGGGCTTGAGGCGGGGGCAGGGCAGGCTGGGCTGGGCCTCAGCCACAGGCTCCTCCTGGGACCCTCTCTCTTGGCAGACAGCCGCCCCTGTCCCCACCCAGGGAGAGGTGGGCCCCGGGGGTTGGCGTTTCGGGGAGCCCTGCGAGCGTGGGGGTGGGGCAGGCAGGCTCTCACGGGTGCTCTCTCCCGCCCCCTCACCCCCACCCCTGGCCCCCGCCCCCAGACGCTACTGCAGGTGAGTGAGCGTCCCCCGGGGGCTGGGGGCTGGGCTGTGGGGAATGGGGGTAGGCTGGGGCAGGCCCTGCCCTCCCTCGCCTCGCAGGAGGTTCAGCACCAAGGACACCGCCCGTCGCCTGCGGCTGCCCCAGGGCCAGAGCTGGGTCGGGCCCAGCAGGAGGGGCAGCAGCTGTCCGTCCCTCCCCCGCCCGCAGCCCGGGAGCAGGTGCAGCCGCGGCCCCCCAGACACAGGCGCTCAGTGGCTGCTGGGGCGTGATAGTGGCCCTGTCAGGCGGCTCAGAGTGGGCGCAGCTGGTGACATGAATGGGAGCCTTAGGATGGGGGCAGCTTCCTTCCTGGCCCCAGAGCCCACGGTGGGGGTGGGCGGCCCAGCAGCCAAGCTCCAAGGGCACCGGGACTTCCTCCAGGCCCAAACTCAGGGCAGGGGTGCCTGCGAGGAGCACATCGGGGGAGCATGGGGCCACCTCCAGTGAAGGCCCCCCAGCGCCCCCCACTCTGGGAGTCCTTGCGGCCCCTGTGGGAGCCCACTGAGGGCCAGGCCCCGCCCCCCAGGACTTCTATGACGAGTCCAAGGCCGAGTTCAACGTGGACGCGCCCAGTGGCGTGGTGATGGAAGGCTACCTCTTTAAGAGGGCCAGCAACGCCTTCAAGACGTGGAACCGGTGAGGGCCACCCCGGGCAGGCCGGCCGGGGCGAGGGCAGCGGGGTGGCTCTGCCTGACGCCTTCCTGCCCCTCTGCCCCCCAGGCGCTGGTTCTCTATTCAGAACAGCCAGCTGGTCTACCAGAAGAAGTTCAAGGTGCGGGCAGGGCCCCTGCAGGGGGCTACGGGGTCCCCTGGCTGGACTATGGGGTGGGCTGGCCTGTGGGGGTCAGCACCAGGCTGAGGACAGTGACAGGCACCACAGGCCAAAGAGCTGGAGACAGGACTGAGCTCTCCTCAGGCTCCATGGCCCATGTCTCTAAGGCCGAGTGGTAAATGGGCAGGTGGTGCCAGGGCTGGCTGGGGCCGGGGCCAGGGCCAGCAGTGCTGCCACCCACAGGACGTGCTGACCGTAGTGGTGGACGACCTGCGCCTGTGCTCCGTGAAGCCGTGCGAGGACATTGAACGGAGGTTCTGCTTCGAGGTCGTGTCTCCCACCAAGTGAGGAGGCCTGGCCTGGGCTGGGGTGGGGGACCCCTGCCTGCCCACCCTGACAGCCCCCCTCCCCCAGGAGCTGCATGCTGCAGGCTGACTCGGAGAAGCTGCGGCAAGCCTGGGTGCAGGCCGTGCAAGCCAGCATTGCCTCTGCCTACTGGGAAAGCCCAGACAGCTGCTACAGTGAGGTGTGCCCCTCCCTATGTCACACGCATGTGCAGGCCTCAGGCTGCATGAGATGGCCCCTGCAGTCAGCATGTGTGTGTGAGCACGCATGTATGCCTACACATGCTATGTGCATGTGTCCGTATGCAAGTGTACACACACATGGGCTGCTTGTGTGCTGTGCACGTGTGTGTGCACATGCATGCATATAAGCATGTACACATGTATGAGCATGTGCAGGTGTGTATGTGCGCTACGTGTATGCATGCCTGTGTGTGCATGTGTATGAGTGTGTGCAGGTGTGGGGGGCGTGTGTATGAGCCTGTACAGGTTGTGTGCACATGTATGTGAGCATGTGCAGGTGTGTACACATGCTGTGTGTATGTGTGTGTGTGAATATGTGCAGGTGTGTGGGATGCAATGTATGAGCACCTGCAGGTGTGTACATGTGCTGTGTGTGCACGAGCATGTACAGGTTGTGAGTGCATTCTTGTGCATGTGCAGGCGTGTGTGCAGGTGTGTGGGTCTGTGCAGGGTGTGAGTGCACATGTGTGCAGGTATGTACATGTGCCACATGTAGGTATGCCTGTGTGCCTGTGTGTGAACATGCACAGGTGTGTGGGACACATGTATGAGGATATGCAGGTGTGTATATGTGCCATGTGTGTGGCACTGCTGCGGAGACTTGGCCTGGGTGATGTGGGAGCCCCTGGGATCTGAGTGGCCCCTGTCACCCCAGAGGCTGGACCGCACTGCGTCCCCATCCACGAGCAGCATTGACTCTGCCACGGACTTGCGGGAGCGCTGCGCCAAGGGAGAGAGCGTGCTGCAGCGTGTGCAGGCCGTGGCCGGCAACGGCCACTGCAGCGACTGCGGCCAGCCAGACCCCCGCTGGGCCAGCATCAACCTGGGGGTGCTGCTGTGCATCGAGTGCTCGGGCATCCACAGGTGGGCGCCGGTGGGGCCAGGCAGGGCTGGTGGCGGGGTCCGGAACCGCCAGCTCACCCTGCGCCCCGCCCTCCAGGAGCCTGGGGGTCCACTGCTCCAAGGTGCGCTCCCTGACGCTGGACTCCTGGGAGCCGGAGCTGCTGAAGGTGGGTGCAGGCCCCCAGGTCGCTGAGCCTCCAGGGCCCGGCAAGCAGGAGTCTGTAGCCTGCGGCCGACAAGTCCCGCCCTCTTCCTCCAGCTGATGTGTGAGCTGGGAAACAGCACCGTGAACCAGATCTACGAGGCCCGGTGTGAGGGGCCGGGCAGCAGGAAGCCCACTGCCAGCAGCCCCAGGTGAGGCAGGTGCAGCCCGGACGTGGTGGGGGGCGCCCGGCCTGCGGGTCCGGCCTCACGCTCTCCCCTGGCCCAGGCAGGACAAGGAGGCCTGGATCAAGGACAAGTACGTGGAAAAGAAGTTCCTGCAGAAGCTGCCAGCGGGTCCGGAGCAGGAGGCGCTGGCCAGCAGGGAGGGCGGGCCCCGGCGCTGGCCGGCCCGGAAGTGCCCGCGGCACCACGGCTCGCCCCGGGCGCCCCCCGCCCGCCGGAAGGCGCGGCCCGAGCCGGCCCCGCCCCCCGCTGCTGCCCTGTCCGCAGGTACGGGGGCTTCCGGCCCCGCCCACAGAGCTCATGTGCCCGGGCAGCTCTGGGGGGGCTCCCTCCCATGGCGGGAGCCTGGGCGGCCAGAGGCTGGTGCTCTCGAGGTGACCGGGGCGCTGCTCCCGCAGCCGGCACTCTGGAGCGCAGGTTCCGCCGGGATTCCCTATTCTGCCCCGACGAGCTGGACTCCCTGTTCTCCTACTTCGACGCGGGGGCCGCCGGGGCGGGGCCTCGCAGTGAGTACCTGGAGGGCCCCCCGCCCCCAGGAGGGTGCATGAGGGTGGGGCGCTGCTGCCACTAGGCCACCAGGGGACAGGAGCTCCTGGCAGGAGGGACTGGAGGTGGGTGTCGCCGGGCGGGTCGGTAGGGAGGAGGTGGGCGCAACGGGGCCAGGACCGAGAGTGAGGTGTGCAAGTGTGTGTGTGTACGTGTGCGGGCCAGCTGTTGTGTGTGGGTGTGAGCAGCCAGGTGATGTGCACATGGGTGCTTGTGGGTGGGGGGCACACCCAGGTGTGTACATGTGGGTGTGAGCAGCCAGGTGTATAGCATGTATGTGTATACGTGGGGCGGGTGTGCGTGCGTGCACTGTGGGCCCTGCACAGTGGTTCGCCGGAGCCGGCTCCCCAGGACAACTGTGCGATCCCGGCAGGGTGTTTTCCCTGGGGCCCGGGCAGCGCGGCAGAAGCTTCTAGAGGAAGCGGGGGCAGGAGCCGCCGGGCCGCCGCAGGTGATGCGGGTGACAGCGGGCAGCAGGGGCGCTGCTGGCCATTCCTGCACCCAGGACTCCTGGGCCAGCTGGCCGCTGTGGGTGGGGGGTGTTGGCCTCACCCCCAGGCCCCGCGCGCACTCGGAGCCCCTTTGCCGTGGCCTGCGCAGGTCTCAGCAGCGACAGCGGCCTGGGCGGCAGCGCTGACGGCAGCTCGGACGTCCTGGCCTTCGGGGCCGGCTCGGTGGCGGACCGCGTCGCTGAGGAGGGTGGGTGTGCCCGGCCGCCTCCCGCCCCGCTTCGGCCCTTGCGGGTGCGGGGCCGCCCCTCACCTGCACCTTCCCCGCAGAGGGTGCGGAGTCCGAGGAGTCCAGCGGCGAGGCGGAGGCGGACGCCGAGCCCGAGGCCTGGGGCCTGGCCGACGTGCGCGAGCTGCACCCCGGGCTCCTGGCGCACCGCGCCGCCCGCACCCGCGACCTGCCTGCGCTGGCCGCCGCCCTGGCGCATGGGGCTGAGGTCAACTGGGCCGACGCGGAGGATGAGGGCACGACGCCGCTGGTGCAGGCCGTGCTGGGGGTGAGCCCGGGCGGCACGCGGGGTTTCAACGTGCCCGCCCCCTCCTTACCTGCCCGACGTGGCCCCCACGCCAGCGCCCCTGCCCTTGGGCGGGAGTTTCGTCCTGGTGGGGCCCTGGGGTCTCTGTCGGCTGTGTCTGAGCCCCCCGCCCCGCCCCCAGGGTTCCTTGGTCGTCTGTGAGTTTCTTCTGCAAAATGGAGCGGACGTGAACCAAAGAGACAGCCGGGGGCGGGCGCCCCTGCACCACGCGACGCTCCTGGGCCGCACCGGGTGAGTGCGCGGCGCCCCGCCCCGCGAGGACCCGCCCCCGCAGCGCCCCGGGCCGCCCCAACGCCGCCCCTCCCCAACCCCAGCCAGGTCTGCCTGTTCCTGAAGCGTGGGGCCGACCAGCATGCGCGCGATCGCGACCAGCGGGACCCGCTCAGCATCGCGGTGCAGGCCGCCAACGCAGACATCGTCACCCTGTGAGCGCGGGCGGGCGGGCTCTCCGCGGGGTTCCCGGGGGAGGGCGCGCCTCATGCTCCCCCCCTCAACCCCCAGGCTCCGTCTGGCGCGCATGGCGGAGGAGATGCGAGAGGCCGAAGCGCCCCCGGGCCAGCCGGTGCCCCTGGCAGGCAGCAGCCCCACGGAGCTCCAGTACCGCAGGTGCATCCAGGAGTTCATTGGCCTCCACCTGGAGGAGAGCTAGGGCCGGCCCGGCCCCGGATCCCCACCCCCGGCCCCTGCCGGCAGCCCCGCATGCCCTGCCGTCCCCTCCTGTGACGATGCTCGGGCCGTCTCCCAGCAGCCCCAGGCGTTCCTGGGGTCCTCCCGTCTACACCTTCTCCTCCGAGCTGCCCAGATCCCTGGGAGGGGAGAAGGACCCCAGCGCTGCCTTCTCCAGCCCTACGTTTTCTGCCCATGGCGGGGGGTGGCGGGGGGCTGCATCCCCTGGTGTGCCCCTCACCCCACTGGCGGACGTCTGTCTCCAGGTGGTCCACTCTTCCTCGGGGGCCTGGGTCGTTCACTTCACAAACTGCTCTCAGGGCCTGTGCCACCTCATGCTTGACCTTTATTGCCCTAGAACACAGTGACCTGCTAGTTGGGTCCCTCCCATACACCCCCAGAGCTGCCCGTCAGGCTCCAGGGCTGGTGGCAGGCCACCAGCCCCTCACAGGGCAGGGAGGGCACGACCAGGGAACCAACCTCGTGTACCTCGCTTACAGACCCGGCGTCCAGGCTGGGTTTCGCAGATGCTGGTTGGGTGGGGCTCTGGCTCGGGCCTTGGTCCCGGCCAGATGTGGGTGTCTGAGTCCTCGTGGCTGGCCACACAGGCCTCCGGTGCCGGGGTGGCCCCTACGCAGTGCTGCCTCCAGAGGCACCTTCCGGGCCCACAGCCCAGGGCCCTGCATGAAGCAGCTTTGGCACTTCCCACCCCTGCCTCCAATGTTCTTTGCTGCCGCCTGGTGCATCCTCCAGACAACGCCATGCTGACTTTCTCGTGTCTTCTCCATGGACTCTTAAGGACCACTTTGGCCCGTGAGCCCCTTGGGCTGAGGTCTGGGAAGGGTCCAGGGGTCCCCTGGCTGCCTGTCAGGTCCACTGGGGCCTCCTGTGGTTCCCTTTTCTGAAGGAGGACCCTGGGGTGGAGGCTGCATCCCCAAACCCAACTGTGGGCGCTGGGTCAGGTCAAGCCCATGGGCAGGTCATGCACCACACTGAACATAGCAGCTCTGTGGCCAGCAGGGTGGGTGCTGGACGGGGGCGCCTCACCCACTGGCTGTGAACCCCGAAAGAGCAAAATTCTCTTCTCTCTCCCTGCTTGAGCTCTGCCCGCTGCCCGCCCCTCCCCTCTACCGGATCAAACACTGTTAATAAACCTCTGCCGCTTGCACCTGCCTCACTCTGCTCTGTCTCAGCCGGGGCGGCCCCCACGGTCTGCTGCCCCCCCACGCTGGGCAGCCCCGAGTGGGCAGGACCACTGTCCCTTCCCCAAGAAGACACAATTCTCACTCCGTCCAGCCACTGAACCTGGCCCCTGCTGCCTGGGGCTTCTTGGGTGAAAACAGTCCTGATGCCCTGGGCCCTGCAGCCTCCTGTACCCCACGCGGGGTAGATGCCAGACGGCGAGGATGATCCGGAGCTGGTCCCGCTCCCAGCGGGTTCCTCGGACACCCGCCTGCCCTCCCACTGTCTGCCCCAGGGAGGTGTCAGTGCACACCTGAGGGTTTTAGCTTCACTGGGGGCTGGTACAGACGCACCAGCCACCAAGCGGGCGTATCAGTTTTATTACAGTTCTGGCTAAAGTCACCAAAGGCCTCGGCCTGGCTATTCCCTTTGTCCTGCCTGCCCACAGGCTGGCCCTGAGCAGGCGGACACACAGCTCTCCCCAAGCACAGACAGACATGTGGACACAGTGAGACACCTCTCAGGCACGAGCACAGACATCTGTGGAAGCACCTGACTCCCCACCCCACCAGGCACAGACACACGAGGTCATGCCCAGGACACATGGCTCCAGAGGAGTGGACACTCCCTTCCTGGCCTGGAGGGCAGCTGGGCCCACGAGAGGCCCTGATGGACTGCGTGCTGCTGCCCCTGCCTGGGGCCCTGAGCCTGGCTTTGGTGTGGGAGACCCATGGGGCTGGGCTGGCCCACCCTGGGCAGCCAGAAGAGTCCATTGCCCCTGCAGCTCCAGAAGCGGGCGAAGGGATAGGGTGGCTCGGCCGGGCAGGTCAGGTGGGGGTCCCCAGGCTGGGGGTGATGCTTGCTCTAACTTCAGCAGAGACTCCTGCTAGGGCCCCGGAAGCGCCCATGGCTTATGAGCCCTGCTCTGCCGCCGGGAGCTGTGACTTCGTGTCTGTCCTGGCCGGGCTCCTGGATGGCCTCAGGCTGGGCACTGGCCGCGCGGGTGGGGGTGCTGGCTCCCCGTTGGCACGCTCGGCACCCACGGAGCCTGCGGTAGCCCAGCAGCAGGGCGAGGGCTGTGGCATCGAGCAGCAGTTCCAGCAGCTCCAGGACGGAGAGGACAGACGAGCCGAACCACAGGCTCCAGAGGCTGCCCATGGCGGAGAGCAGCCGCGGCACCTGCAGGCCGGGGGCGGGGCCAAGCGGTGAGCGGGGGGCGGGTCTCGACGCCGAAAGCGGGGAGCCCCGCCCCGCCCGCTCGCCCCGCCCACCCCACTTGCCCCGCCCGCTCGCCCCGCCCACCCACTTGCCCCCCCTCGCCCAGCCCATACCACTTGCCCCGCACCCACC
>PVKY010000495.1:0-47672 GCA_004027775.1 Bradypus variegatus
CCCAACCAGGGGTTCATGAGTAAAGCAATAAAACTGAATGTAGTTTAATCTCTCCAAGTGTGCTGCCCAAATTCTGGTCTTCGAAAGTGGGCCAGGAATACCCATCACGATTTTAACCTTTTTAGGAACCCGGCTCACAGATACTTGCCTAACTAAGCAAAGGTTGATGTACAGTATTAATCCTAGCCTACATTTACTAAGTGCCTATTTTTGTGCCAGGCTCCATTCTGAGGGCTTTACATGAATCATCTTGAGGAATCCTCAAAACAACCCTATGAGATAAGTAGTATTATCCCCATTTGACAGATGAGGAAAGAGGCACAGAGAGGCAACGAGACTTGCCGTAAGGTCACACAGTGAGGATTCAAATCTGGCAGAGCTAATATTCTCAACCACTGCGCATACTGCCGCTATATGGTGGTCCCTTTCAGCCTGGTGTGTACCAGGGGGAAATATGTCCACCAACAGGGAATGCTACATATTATGTACATCCCTGTAATGGAACACTGTACAGTCAGAGCAAAGCAAGAGGCAGATATGTATGTTCTGGCATGAAATGTTGACCACAGCAGATTGTTAGATAGAAAAGGCTGCAGAAGAGTATGTCATGTATAATCCCAATTTTGTATAAAAACTAAAAATTTAAAGTCCATTTATCTGTTTGTAGGTTCACAGAAAAATGTCTGGAAGAATATACTACAAACAGGTCACACTGACCCTGTGAAGGAGGGAAGCCTTCTGTTTTTTATTTTATATTCTTTGTTGTTTGACATGTTCACACTAGTACATATTATTTTTCAACTTAAAAAGAAGTAGAAAGTAAGTGTATAGTAAGCCTGAGAAGCTTGAGGACCCTTGAACCCCCTTCAGCTCTGGTCCCCCATTTCAAATGCCCACCTGTTTATTGGTCTCCCTAACCTCCCACTCATATGTGGAGGCAGCTCACCCCCACTTTGCCTCCATGAGAACTTCCCAAACCCATGCTGGTCATGGAGGACTTCCCTTGGCCAGGGTCTCTTTCTTGTCCAGGCATCTGCTCAGACTCCCCAGTTAGGAAGCCATGGTCCTACCCTTGTGCCACCTTTCCAGGAAATGTGGGACACAGTGACATCACAGTTGGGCCTGTGACATCACAGAGGCCCAGAAGATGGGAGCAAGGAAGGGGTTGGTGGACAGAAGCTGTTAAGGGTGGGGACCTGAGGAACCGCGTCCTCAGCCTGCCTCCCAGGAAATTTCCTAGCCAAGTCAGGAGACTTCCAGAAGTCTGAGGACCTGGAACTATCCGAGGCCATTTTCTTTCCTTTTTTTTTTCCCCTCAAACCAAGAGGTTGTAGAGGCTTTTCTGAGAGTCAGGAGTGGAGCGTGATGCCAGGAGGGAGTGGAATTGACAGACGGAACTCATGGTATGTGTGGACCTCCTTGGAAGTGTGGGAGGGCTCTGCCTTGGGTGTCCAGCGAGATCTGCACTCTGTGATTCCCAGCAAGGCTAGGGAGAGGCTTGTGACCTGGGAGTGCAGGAGGGCTCTAGCTTTGGCAGAACGGAGCTTTGGTGGACCAAGACTGCAAGGTGTGCTGTGGGAGGATCCCTCCATTAATCTGAAGGATGAGGAGAGGATAGCTGGAAAAAGGTGGGGAAGGCTTGTTCTAGGCATGTTGGAAGACAGATGAGGCAGTGGGTGTGGGACTGGGGATGGATCGACATGGCCAAGAGCCATTAGCTCTGTGCTGTGTGACTCTGGGTGAGCTGCTTACTCTCTCTGAGCTTCTGTTCCTTCATGATAGGACTAATAAAACTAACTACATAAGCTGGTTGTGAAGATTTAATGAGATAAAGCTTTTGAAGCCCTGAGGACACTGCTGGGCACATAATAAATAAATGCAACTGTTTACTCTGATCTTTGAAATATTCTAGCCTGAGCTCTATTGCTTTATCCATCTGTTCTGAGCAAGCATGATGCAGGATTCTTGGTTGTAAGCTATAGAAACAGTTTCAGGAGGATTTAAGCAGAAAAGGAATTTACTGAATTTATTGAAAAGATGTTGGAGAAGCTCCCAAAAGTTCTGAGAAGGCTGCAGAGCCAGACTTGGAGAATGGAATGGATCAAGGAAGGATGGGAACAGTCAGGACCCCAGCCCGAAATCACATCCTAGGACTGGGTGACCTCCAAGGCTGCCCTGGAAGCCGGATGAGGCACCATCACCACGTCACTGTCCTGCCTTCTTGGGCCGCTCCTCAGAATGGACACGTCCTGGGCTCACATTGTGTGATGGGGGGAGGGAGGTTAGAATTAAGCCTCTGGCCATTTTGACTTTTACAGCGTCTACATGGGAAACAGAGATGAATAGAAGGTGCTCTGCGCCCTTGAGATGCTCACAAACATGGTCGGGGGTGGGGGTCTGTTATGTGTGCAAAAAATTGTAGGAAGTGATGGGAGGCCACAGTGGAGGTGAGTTCCAGCCCCAGAGCCACCTGGATAGCGTGGCTGCGGAGGACTTTAAGGACTGGCTGGGCTGTGTCACACTGGGCTGACGTGGTACATCTCAGACTCACTGTCTGGGCAGAACTTGTGGTGGCCATCAGGGTGCTGTCCCTTCCCCTGCTCACAGCAAATAATGACATTGCTCAGCCTGAAAATTCCCTTCCTGGCTCTGAGGCCTCCCTTGGTATCTAGTTATGCCTTAAACCCATCTTGCACCATCCTTGAGTTATTGCTAGCCCTCTCAGACCCTCAGCTTTCTGTCTAGATCAGAGGATAGAAGGGATTTTCCAGGATAGGGAGTTCAGAGTTAGGACAAGAAGGTGGAAGATACGTTTGCTACATCCAGGGTCTCTGCTCTGGGAGATGAGATTCCTGTTCTATTCTGTGTCACCCCACATCCTTCTATGTTGCCAGTTCCCGTCCTGCCTGTCACCATCACGGCCTGTCTCTTCTCAGCTCAGCCCCCACCCCGACAAGGACCTCAGCCCCAGGCTTTGAACCCTGCTTTGTCCCCCTCCTCCTCAGCCCTCTGGGCTCTCTGAGAACCAGAGATAACTCCACCCGTGCCCGCCCCATACACTGAAATCCCAGTAGCCCCAGTCCACTGCACTCCAAAGAGGAGCATGTTGCCCTGTTGAGTTGCCATAGGTAGGTGGAAGGCTGAGTGGGCGGCTCCCCCTGGTCCGGTCTCATAGGGCCCCCAAGCCTGCCTACCAGCCCCCCTCTTCCTTTCTATTCGTGGCAACTTCAAATGTAGCATCTTCCTGTCATCTCTCAAACCCATGGAAGCCTCAGCCACAGGCAGCTGCTGCCCACCTGCCCAGCTGCCCACCGTCCTCCCTTCCCCAGCCTGTGGGGACTGCTGCAGGGTCAGGTAAAGACCTCACACAGGTGGCACTTTGGCGGGCCATAGGATTTGCTTTGAGACTTGAGCCTAGGTTGGGAGGAGTCAGGGAAGAGGGAAAGGAGAAGGGGTTTTGGAGGGATGAGACACTGGAGTGAGGATGCTGGGGTACAAAGGGCATTTGGAGTCAAGGAGGGAAAGATGGCTGCTGAGGGGGAGGGGAAGGTGTCCTGGGGCACTTGCAGGGCTGAGATGATTTCTGTGCTGTGGGGCCTTAAAGGGAAGATGGTGGAGAATGAGGAGACGGCTGAGATCTCAGGGTGGTTTCCTGGTGAGTGAGGCAGGCCACTCGAGCACCTGAGAAGTCCTAGCCCACTCTCTCAGGCTGTATCCCTGGCGAGGGAGCTGAGCCTAGGGCAGTCTGGGTGGCAGGACAGTGAGGTCTTTTCAGCTGCCCAGGAAAGCTGTCTAGATGAGCTAGAATGTTAAGGCTCTCCCTGGTGATGAGTCTCTGATTGGTAGTCATGGGCCCTTCCTGGCTGGCATGGACCCCTCCCATGACTCTGGGGAGATCTAGATTGCTCCCTCAGAACTTGTAGTTCCCTTGAAGTCCTTCCACAAGGACCTTCCTCTCTTCTCTCCTGATCTGGGCATCAGTCCAGCTCCTCACTCTGAGTGGCTAGCCTCCATCAATCCCTTTCTCCACCTACCAGCAGAATGTCATTGGCTTCTAAATGTCCTTACATATCAACCCATCCAACTCCCCTATTTTGCAGATAGGGAAACTGAGGCCAGGAAGAGAACTGTCTGGCTGGAGATTGTAGAGTGTGTTGGTTAGGACGGTCAGCCCTAGATCCAATCTTCCCTGCTCACCTGTGTCTGACCTTCTTCTCAGCAGGTAGTGGGGGCATGAAGGGAGAACCAGCCCCAGAACTGGGGTGCAGCCACAAGACCAGGCCCCTGGGGGGCACAGGGAGCTCCCCATCCCCCAGCCTGGACTTCCGGTTTTGCCAAGGTGACCAGGTGAGGTGGGTTCTCTACCCTATCTTAGAAGTCAGCCTGCTTGTGGTAGGAGGGGAAGTCAAGAGGAAGAGGGGAACATCTGAAGGGACATAAAGCCCCATTCTCCCCTGGTCCTAAGCTCCCCCGAACCCAGGCACATCACAAGGATGTGCCCTCATGGTGCTGGAGACCCTCTCCCATGCTCCAGGGGCCCAGGCTCCCCTGTGAGGATTGAGAAGGGGTAGAGCCCTGCAGAAAGCCTGACTGGTAAGACCATGGCCCTGGGCCTTAGTGGGAGGGGAGGCTCAGGGCCCTCCTGTGGGGTTTACAGTCTTTGATGAGGATTTTCCCCAAGTTACTTTGGCTCCACTCAAAACACAATAGTTGGTATAAGACATGGTGGGCCAGGGTGGTCTGAAATGGAGGTAGGGTGGGGAATGGGGTTAGATGAGGGGTCCTGTGGAGGGGGGACGGGCAATCCTTGGTGTTAGGGGGAGAGTGAGAAAGTCCTTTGGGAAAGAAGACTTTGTGTGGGCAAAGGGGAAGCCATCTGAGTGACAGGCATGAGCAGGGGGGCTGGAGGGAGGAGGTTTAACTTCTCCCCATTTGGAAACCAAACTCTGGGTGGAACCATCCCAGGGACCCAGGAGTCCCAGCCACCACCCCCCAAGCCCCTTCACTGCCTTCCAGGTCTTCCCAGCCTGCAGACCACTGCCAGACCCAGTGGATACCCATGGCCTGTCCTGTGCCAGCTGGCTATGCCCCATGCCCCTGGCACCAGCCCAGTCTGCCCTGCTGGCCTATCCCCAGGGCCTGGACCTGTACCTGTGCACCCTGCAGCCGGCATCCCTGGGCACAGCCCTGCAGGGTCTCCGAGATGATGCCTTGAGCATGAGTAAGCCAGGGCAAGACGCTGCCCCTTGGTGGAGTCTAGAGGTGGGGGGCACTGTTATGTTTAGAGATGGGACGGGGAGGGGATTCAGTGACATTGGTGAGGATGGAAACTCAGGCACACTTTACGTCCACATTTTGGCCTGAATTCTGTCCTGTGGGGGCAGGGGACGTTCAAGGTGGTGACACCTGAGCCAGAAGGGGAGGGCAGTGCCTTTCTCAGTCATGGGTATTGGACCTGGTCTAAGTATAGCCAAAGTCATGGCCTAGAATGTTTGAACTAGAAGGGACCTTATTATGAGAACACTGGACTGGGAGTCCTGATTCTGCCCTTTCTAGCTTTATGGCTTTGGGCACATCACTACCCTTTTCTGAACCTCAGTTTCTTCATCCATAAAGTGGGATTGCATCTTTACCTCTCTTCCAAGGTTTGTATTGTGATACACAATTTCCTCATGTGACCATGACCTCCAGAAAATCAGGGACTATCCTGCTGTGTCCTTTATTTCTGGGATCCCAGCACAGAGAACAGAACAGAGGAGATCAGTAAAGATGGTTGAGTGAATAAATAAGGCTCCAGTGAGATGATATTTATGGATCTGCTTTTTAACTTTTTTTTTCCTTTTTAATATTTTACTTTATATCACTTCTGGCTTTACTCCTACCCCACTGGCTGTTGCATCTCAGGCTTCTTCACTGGCTCTTCTTCTATTTTCCTTCTAAAATTAGTGTGTTCCAGAACTCAGCCCAGAACACTCTTCTCTTCCCTTCCCTCCCATCTCTCCTCTCCTCTCCTTTCCATAGAACTTTCTGCAGTGATGGAAATGTTCTATATCTGTGCTACCCAATACTGTAGCTATTGAATACTTGAAACAGGAGGAACTGAATTTTTATTGTATTTATTTTAATTAATTTAAATTTAAATAGTCGCATATGGCTAGTGGCTAGTGATCTAGCATCACTTTTATTTTTATCTCATTGAAGCCTTTGGTACTCACATTTATGTCTCCAGCTCAGACCTCTCATTTAAACTCCAAACCGCTTTATACTGCTGCCCACTTGACTTCACCTGCAGATCTAATAGGCTTTTTGAAACTTTTATCTCCCTGACATTGTTAAGCCCTACAGAAATACCTAGCAGCTTAGTAGCAAGTGCCATTGCAACCCAGGAAACTAGAGCCCAGAGGAGGGACGTGCCTTGCCCAAGTCACCCAGCAGCTTTGCAGGCTAGAGTCCTTCCCCATTCCCTGATCTTGGTGGGCTTGTTGGGGAGCAGTGGTTTCCCTAGGCTGGGGGGGGTCTGATCTGTCTTCCCTTTCCTGCTCAGAGCACCAGCCACCAGGGCCGCTTGCCAGCTCCACTGATGATGAGAAACTCATGGCCAAGTCCCGGCCGAGCAGTGACAATGCGAAAAGCCAGCCAGAAAGGGCTAGCGAGGGCAGCCCCTGCCCATCCTCCTCCCATCGCAACAGCTCTTCCCCACCTCCCTGTCAGAATAAAAAGAATCCCAGTTCCTCAGCTTTCTGTCCCTACCCCCCTCCTGCCCCCATTTCCGAGGAGCTCCCACTCCACCTCCACCCCTTCTACCTGCTCCTCCTGCCTCCGCTTCACCTGTTCACCTATGGAGCCCTACCTTCTGTCCAATGCCCCCATCTCTTCATGCTGCCCCAAGATACCACCTGCTCCATGGCGCTGCCTGGGGTGCTGGTGGCCGCCAATGACCCTGAGCACCACAGAGCCTGGGGGGAGACCCTGCTTCCCTCCCCATGGGCCTTCCAAGCCTCTGGCCAAGCCCTGTCCCCCCAGGCCTGGAATCCAGGCCCTGGAGCTGCCCAGGCCTGCTCCCCAGGACTGAAGCCTGCCAGCAGGGCGGCTCCAGCCAAGCGGGCCCCACCGGGCTCCCGAACAGGCAGCGCGGCCCTGCCCTACCCACTGAAGAAACGGAACGGCAGAATCCTGTATGAGTGCGAAGTGTGCAGCAAGAACTTCGGGCAGCTCTCCAACCTCAAGGTATCTGCCTCCGGGTCCTGCTGCTCCCGACAGCATCCTTCAGTGACTCCTTCCCATTCTGCCTCTAGAATCAAGGACCTTACAGCTAGAAGGAATTCCTGGGCAGCCTCTTTGGCCATGTGACCTTGGATGGTTCATTGGGTCCCTCTGGACTCCACTGTCCTTATTCATAGAGAGGAGATCTAGAAGGCCACAGAAGTTGTCTCCACCCTAAAAGCCTATCTGTGAGAACATCCCATTTCAGTTAAAGAGGGAAGGGACTGAGTATCCTAAGGGGAAGGGCTCCCCAAAGTTACTTTGTTTTAGTGGTGGAATCGGTCCTGATCTCAGTCTCCCAATATCTACAGCAAAGCCCTTTCCTCGACAACCATCCTTTCTGGATTCCCAGTCAAGCTTGTTATTTATTTCATTGAAGGTCAGGTGCAGGGAAGGGGCACATTTAGTGAGTTTAGACCACAGACCTGACAACCAACCTTTTTCAAGGGGATCCCACACATTAGCGCCAGTGCTGTTGGTGGCATCGTCCAGCAGGGGGCAACATGGGGACATTTTGGTGTTAGCAGAACCGTGACGTTCTGGGCAAGTTGGCACTCACTGAAGTTGAGCAAAAGTATTGATTATTGGGGAACTCAACCTTCCTGGGTCCTCTAGGGCAGGAGTTCTTAAACTTTAATGAGCTCCAAGTCACCTGGAAAGCTACTAAACAAGCAGATTCCTAAGCCTCACCCCCAGAGATTTTTATTTTGGCCTGTCTGGGGCAGGGCCTGAGAATCTGTTTTTCTAACAAGACACCTAGCTCTCCTAGGTGATGCTGATGTTGCTTCGAGTAGTACTGCCCCAGGATATACCTGGGTATCTCTTACCTGGCCTTCTGACCACTGCTATCTCTTCTCCTACAGGACAGCAGAAAGTAGGGGGTCCTGGGTGGTGATAGGCCTTGATGCCAAAAAAAGAGATCTCATGGGGACTTGGACAGAGATGTGGGGATCCCAGGCCCTGCTCAGGGGCTCTGAGAGCTGGCAGCCTCTCTCCCACCCTGCTCAGGTCCATCTGCGCGTGCACAGTGGGGAGCGTCCATTCCAGTGTGACCTGTGCCAAAAGAGCTTCACCCAGCTCGCTCACCTGCAGAAGCACCACCTGGTGCATACCGGGGAGCGGCCCCACGAGTGCCCGGTGAGACCCCACTCCCTCTCCCCTGCACCCCCAAGGGCTAAGGCTACACACTGGAGGGGGTTCCAAGCCCCTCGAGGGATGCACCTGCAGCTGGCATCCCTGGGACTTCCTGAGCAAGTGGAGACAGGAAAGGAGGGGGGGAAGGGAGGAGAGGGGAAGGAAGCTGCAAGGCATGGGGGAAGGGGCGACACCTCTCAGCCTGGAGGGGCTAGGCCACTCCTGGGGACTGGGGTGGGGAATAGAGATGTCTCTCTGTGTGGGGAGAATAGTGAAGTTGGGTCTTCCTGGGAATGGACCCCATTACCTACCTCCCATAGTGTATGCAAAGTACCAGAGGGGACAGATCATGAGGTTACCGGCAGCTCCCTCCCTTCAAGCCTCACCACAACCCTGGGAAGTCAGAAGGGCAGGGGTCCTTTCCCTATTGCACAGAGGCAGACATGAAGGCTGTGTGATGGTTTGAGTCAGGGCTGCACAGTCAGGTTGCCTGGATTCAAATCCCAGCTCTGCCTCTGACTTGCTGTGTGACCTTGAGCTGGTGGCCTCCCTCCTCTGAGCCTCTGCTTTTTCACTGTCATACAGGAGGTGTAGTAGGAATTAGTCATAGGGTCCTGGGGAAGATTATATGAGCCCAGAGATACCCATCAGGTTGGGCAATGCCCAGCCTGTGGCAATACCTGGTGTGGCAACATCCACCTGTTACCTGTGGCAACATCCACCGACATGGCTCTCCCACTCAGCCCACTGTTCCTATGAAGTTAAGTATTAATAGTCAGGTGTTATCCATAAGGTGTGCAAGTCACATAGGGAGCACAGAACCAGGATTAACCCAGCTCTGCCTGGCTCCAAGGTGCCAGGGAGAAATCAGTAGGTGGAAGCTTCTGGGCCTGCATTGACAAGGGAGGAAGGCAGGGGGGTAGAGGGATGCAGCCAATGAGGAGTGGAGATCCCAAGCCAGCCGGCTGGGCAGTGCTGACACCAGTGACCATTCCCATCAGGTGTGCCACAAGCGCTTCAGCAGCTCCAGCAACCTCAAGACCCATCTGCGCCTGCACTCGGGGACCCGGCCCTTCCAGTGCAGCGTCTGCCAGAGCTGCTTCACCCAGCACGTTCCCCTGAAGCTGCATGGCCGGCTGCACGCTCCGCAGCCCTGCAGCCAAGCTCACACCCACCTGCCCCTGGCTTCCCTCACCTATCTTGCCCCCCTGGCCCAGGGGGCACGCAATCTCGTGGCGGCACCCTCAGAGAGGCAGATGGGCTGGGACGTGGGCAAAGACAAGGTGTCCTCAGCACCCTGGGGAAAGCAAGGGCAGCCAGCCTGAGCAGTGGTGCCAGGAAGGCCCAGGGGAGGGGACAGGGACAGAGCAATTAAAGGATTTTCTCTGTGATGAGTTGAAACCTCCTAAGCGTCAACAGTGCAGGGGGAAGCCCCTGTGTATTTGCCAAAGCCCATGGCCCTTTGGGGAGCAGGTCAGGGGACATAGCCTGTAAGAGTTAGTGCTGCCTGTGCATGGGGTAGCTGGCTGCAGCCATCTAACTCAAGGCTGGGTTTATCTTCCACTCTCTGTCTGACCCACCTGGGACCTGGTTCAACACCTCAGCTTGCAGATGGAAGGGCAGCTGCCTGGCTCCTTAAGGCACAGACCACATTGCCAAGCACACAACAGGTTATCCTCTTTGGACATGTTCCAGCCACCTATCTAGATGATTCTCTGCTGCTGTCCACCGTTCCTCCTAGGCCACGATACAGGTCCTCCCTGCCACCCTGCCACAGTCAGGAGGGGTGCACACTTCCCTCTGACATGCCAGGACCTGAGGCTCCCTGTGGGCATGCAAAGGAAGAGACCCAGGGATGTCAGTGTCCACTCATGGCCCAGAAGTGTGATGTCCCCCTGTGTGCCAGGACCAGTCATCACAGAAGGTGAAGAGCCAAGGAGGGGTGTAGAGTGCAGGGCAGAGGCAGAACCCGAGCGGTATGACAGGCAGGGCAGAACGAGCAAAGAGCCTGGGGAGTGGGCCCTTCCTGATGGCCTTTCTCTCTGCAGTCTCAGAGGAGCACCTCAAATGTGCCGGGTATTCTCCATGCCACCCCTCATCGTGAGTCTGAGAGGAAGCATCAGGTGGGAAAGGGCACTTCCTTGGAAGGAAGCAGGAGGCCCAGGTTATAATCCTGTCTGCTGGCTTGCTGTCCAACTCTTTCCTTCTAGGGTCTCGGTTTCTCCACCTGTAAAATGGGGGCATTGGACTAAATGCTCTCTTCCAGATCTATCATTCTATGAAGACTTCTGCTATTTCAGGAGCCCTCATGTGCCTGCAAAGGCAGCTGGAGGAAGAGCACAGTTGGGGGAGGGGGGAGGCTGTCAATCAACTTCCCAAGTGGGGACTGATCTCCAGGCCACAAAACCACCAAAGATGAAGGAGTTCTTGGTCACTTAGCCTGATTACCTTCTTGCCTCTTTCCAGTCCCACAGACTAGAGGGGCTCTCCCACTGCCTACTCACCACCTACCTGTACCCTTCCATGACATCTCCCAAGCCAGCCTGACTTTTCCCAGCAGATAGAAACAAAAGTTAGATGCCTAAGCCATGCTGTCAACCCGAGCAGCATGGCCCTGCCCAGGTGGTGCCAGCAGCCCAGGCACACGATGAATGCTCATCCTTTGCCACTTTGTTTTGGATTGGCCTCTGGCCTTCACCTGTGTCCACCAGGTCTCAGCTGGGCCCACTCTGACTCTGGCTGGCACCCCTGATAGCACTTTTAACACCACTCTAACTCCTCCACCCCAAGGTTCCCTCTTTTCCTCTGCTTTCCTTCCTGGGACCTCACAACCAGGCCGAGCTGCCCAAATGGGGCAGGGCCTGGCACTAGCTGCCATCTCTGTGCCTCTGGCCCTCCCTTGCTCCCTGCTCACCACCACCAGAGTTAATTGGAAAAACCACCACTGATCATGTAAAAACAATTAAATCATAATATCCTGAAGGGTAGAAATTATTATTCCCATGTAACAGAAGAGCCAACAGACTCAGAGAAGCTGAGCAACTTGCCTGTGTTGACACAGCAAGCACCAGAGCTGTGATTCAAACTCAGGTGTGTCCTGTTCCAAGAATCCTGTCTGTCCCACGAGCTCCTGCTGGGGAGAAAGTGGGACTTTCTCTCATCTCTCAGTGCCCATGCACAAAGCATAGGATCATGAGATGGCACAGGAGCAGAGAGGACCTCTTCCCCTTACTCCCTCTCATAGGGCACACATGCGGTGGGCGGCTGTGCAGCCAGAGGGATGGGGTGGGGAGCAGATGAGAAGGATGAACACAACCCCCAAAGGGAAGGAGCCTGGGATGTGTTGGGAATGGTAAACAGTTCTGAGAAGCTGAAGGGCAATTCTGGGTGGCTAGCAGAGGAAGAAGTTACTGGAAAGTTCTGGAAGAAACTTGAATACCACACTGTGAAATTTGGAGAGGTGGTGAACAGATGTGATTGGTGTTTCCGGAAGGTCACAGGGGATGGGTCAGAGAAGGACAAAACTGCCTCGAGGCCTGGAGTCCACTAAGAGGCTGTCGCCAGAGCCTCAGTGTGAGATTTTAGTCTGGATTAGGACAGTTGGGACGAAGACAAGGAGATGGATCTGGGAGCCTGTCTGAGGCAGGGCCAATAGGCTTCAGGAATTAATTGAATGTCGGGGTTCTGGTGCTAGAGTGGATGACACTGCCAGTCTCTGGGACAAGGAGCCAGGAAGAACTGTAGTATCCGGAAGAAGGTGTTGAGCTCAGTGTCCAGTGTCACCCAGGGGAGTGTCCTAGGCAGGTGGAAGTGTCATCTAGATTTGAGGGAGAGGACAGGAGGAAGGAGGCAGGTTTAGTGGCTTAAAGCCCTATCCCTGGGGTCCTACAGCCTCCTGCCCTGCCACGCCACAGTGCTAGTGACAATGGGCAGGTTATGTCACCTTTCTGGGTCTAGTACAGTGGCTGGCCTTATAGTAGGCACATAATAAATGGTCGCTATTATTAAATAATAGCAGTAATGTTCAGCCAGAGGTCTGAATGGAAGGGTTCCCCAGCCTACTTTCAGCAGGAAGCACCTTTCACACCCTGAGGGTGCTGCACAGGGGAGTCTTAGGGTCACGTGGCCTGCCCTTTGTCTTATGTGCTACTAGGACGGAGAATTAAACCCTCACAGGGAACTCATCGAGGCAGGGCAATGACGAAAGAGCCCCCAACAATAACTAAGGTGCACTCTCCAAGCCCCCACGGCATCCCTTTGGCTCTGCCCCACCTGCCGCCCACTCGAGCTAGGCCCCGCCCACCGGGCGCAGGCCCCGCCCACTCCCGCTTCTAGCCGCAGACCCCGCCCTTAGGTTCTAACTTCAACTCCTGGGTGGAGCCCCTTGGCTCAGCCCCGCCTCCCGGAGCCTGCTGGCCCCGCGCCCCTCTTTCCCCGCCCACCTCTGCAGCTCCTGGCCCAGGACTGCCTGCACCTCTGGCGCTTCCAGAGGCCCGAAGAAGTAGCGGCGACACGGCTGAGAGCAGGGGCTCTGGGAGTTGTGGGCTCGCGCGGCGCGTGCCGGGGGCTGCTGTCCGGGTTGGGGTGAGGGCGGCCCCCTGCAGAGCGCATTCCGCACCCCCGGGCATGGGCAGCATCTGGGTCGTCCCCCGCCTGCACGGGCTGCGGGCGGCGCCGCTGTTTGCCCAGGGGGGGCGGGCCGGAGGAGGTGTTTGTCCTCAAATGCAGCGGATCCGGGTGGCCCTCGCGGCCCGGAGCTTCTGGTGCCGCGACGGCCGGTGCCCCGGGTCCTGCCCCTGCCATGGCCAAACGGCGAGGGAGTCTGGGGTCCCGCCTGGCCCGCCTCCTAGCCAGGCTGGGGGGCCGGAGGGAGCGCTGGGGGAAGGAGACCCCGGAGGAGGCCGCAGCCCGGGATAGGTGAGGGGGGGCTGGAGGAGGCCTGGTGGGGCAGCGCGCCCCAGGGTCGGGGGGGTTGTGTGTATATGTGCGTGTTATGTGTGTGTGCCTTAGAGTGTAGTAAGTGTTCCAATAAGCGTGTATGAGTATCTCGGACTTTGAATATATGATTGTGAAAACAGTCACTTTAATATCCTTGTGCTCTTTTCAAACTTTAAAACAATTTTTACAGTTTCCTAAGTCAGGCAGGCGGTCTGCAGACAATTATTTCCTCTCTGGACACATTTTCAAAGCAAATGTAATAGTTCCTCCTGTCCCTTTGGACTTTGATTCTCACATCACAGGCTTATTTACCTCTGGTCTCCATGTGCCTTCGTCATCGAGAATGACAGGTTTTGGGAGTTGCCCTTAGATGTCATGGAGAGGTTTTCCTGTCATTCCCCCAACCCCGCCCCATACCTGGAAAACTCTCTTGATTGTAGTAACAATAAACCTGTATCCAGTGCTCGCTTGGTGCTTTACCTGGATTTTCTCATTTAATCCTCCAAGCAGCCCTAATAGGTAGCTATTCCATGTGATTCAGATAAGGAAATGGAGGCTCGGAGAGATGAAGTCACTTGCCTGTAGTCACACAGCCTGGAAATGGTGGAGCCAGGATACAAACTTAAGCAGTGTGACTCCCAAGCCCGTGTGCCAAAACACTGTGCTACTCTGTTGCCTGGAGAGACTCCTGGCTGCAAACCAAGAGACAGAGCTCGGTCCCAACTCTAGGTGCCACTAGCCTGTGACCTTGAGTGAATTGCATCACCTCTCCAAGTTCTCCAAGCTGAGAGCATCTGATGTTTGAATGAAAGGAAAAAGCAGAGCTGAATCGTTGAGGGGCAGACTGTTTGGGGCTTGCTCCAGGCACAGGGGGTGTTTGTGTGTCTAGTAAGTTACCCAGCAATTTGTTCTGATCTTATCGTGACACTGCTGTCTTCAGCCTGCAGCCCTGGGAGGAGGTGGGGGTGTGGTGAGGGCAGAGTGAGGGGCGGGGTTTGTACTGCTGTCTCACCCCTAGCCACCCTATGCCTGGAAGCCTGGGAGCCTGAGGGTGCCCCCACCCTGCCAGTGCCCTGCCTGTCTCTGCCTGGCAGACACACCTTCCCCCTTTACCCTGCCTGGCAGAAAGCTGCCCCATAAGCCCAGGTGGCACTGCCCCTTGTTCTCCCCAATCACTCGGGAGGAGGCGGGGTTGGAGGTACAGGTGAGTCAGGGATGGGGCAGGCTCCCGGGTCAGTGTGATGACATACACCATGCGTGTTCTGGGCTCAGTTCTCATCAGCTGTAGGAACTGCACCCCGGCATTTAGGCACAGGCCTCCGATCTCTGCTGGCTGCCTGGGATAGGGAGCAGATGACACAGAGGAGGGAAGGAAAGCACTTCTGCATCTTAGCTACCTTTGTGCAGTGATTAAGAGTCCAAAAGAGGGGGAGATCACTCCCCCTCTTTGCAGTGGGAGAGTTGTAGGATCCTAACTCCAAGGTTCACCAGCTGTGTGACTGGGGACAAGTCACTTCACCTCTCTGGGCCTCAGTTTCCTTATCTGAAAAATGGGGGGCACTAATATCTATCATCTATGATTACTGGGATGCCCAATGCCCAGTGCTAAAGTGGGCAAACAGGAGGGCCTCAGCAAGGGGTGGGTGGGCTTTTGAATTATCGGAGCACTGGCCTTTCTTTGTATTCTGGCCCCGACACAGGCCCAGTTTTCATTTTGGCCTCAAACCCAGCCCCATCTCTTTCTCTACCTCTGGGGGTAGAGTGGACAGCTCTGGGCGGAGGCTGCCACATAGACCCTCCCCACAAGCTTTCGGGAGCTCATTCTACTGTGGACCCTGAGAGAAGAGGAGCAGGGAGGGCCACTAGGATAGGAGGAGGCTGCTTCACCCATCTTCCCCCTGTGCTTCCTTTCCAGGCCCTGGGGTGGCCAGAGCTGCCCTGACCTGGTCCAGGGCAGCCCCGACGTCAGCCTCAAGGTAGGAGAGAAGCCAACAGGGAGGGAAGGGGCAGAAGCTCTGGGAGGGGCTGTGCTGGCCCTGAGAACCCAGGCTCGTAAGGCAGGCAACTGGAATTCTAGTCCTCCCTCTGCCACTGGGTTTGCTGTGTGGCCCGGGGCAAATTACTCCCCCTCTCTGAACCTCAGTTTCCCCATCTGCAAAATGGAGACAATACCACCTCTCTTTCAGGACTGTTGTGAGAAGTAGGGTAACTGATGTAGAGCTAATGTTGGAACCTCTCGGGTGGCAGGCAATGCCTGTCCTTGTTCTCACAGCCCCCATCTCTATACCCCCTCACTTGGCTTGACCTCCCTCCATTTTTAGCCTCCTCTTCCCCCCACTTCTTGGCATGGCCTCCCAGAGGTGGCCCTGGGCAAATGGCTTAACCTTCTGGCCACAGTGTCCCCATCTGCAGTTTGGACCTGAGCCATGGATTGGACAGTGACTGGGTTTCCTCCCCTTGGGGAAATAAAGGGCAGCCTCTCCTGAAGGTGGCTCAAGCAGCTGGGTATCCTTCTTTGGGTGGATACCATTAATAATTACCTGAATTTAATTAGGAACTCTGGGCACTCTGCGTGGATCATCCCAAACAATCTTCCTGGCAATCCCAGGGTGTGGGTACTGTTATTGTCACCTGCATTTACATATAGGGCAATGGAGATGGGAGAGGTCTTGCATCCAGGAGGTAGCAGAGCTGGGATTCGAACCCTGGCTGCCCCCCTCCCCGTCCCTGCCCCAGGCCAACACATTTAATCACCCTATTCTCCTGTTTCTTGAGGTGTTTGGCCTCTGGGGACCGAGAGGCTGCAGGGCTCTATTTCAGATCAGTAGATCGGGGCAGTTGGGCTCCAGGGCCCCTGCTAGGAGGACTTGGACCGATACTTGGCTCCTCTGTTGCCAAGGCCACAACCCTACCCCTGAAAACAGTGTCCATGTGGGTCTGGGATCCTGAGCCCACTCCCCCCATCCCCACAACCAGGCTGGGCCCCAGGGAGAGAAGGCAGGCAGAGGTCAGGAGTTGCCCATCTTCAGGAGACCCTCTTCTCTGGCTCTCTCAGGTGTCAGTTACCTCTCAATGCCCAGTATTTCCTCCCAGGTGTGCTGTGGGAATCTCAGGCTGGGCGGGGTACCAGGGAGGTGGCTGTAGGCTCTCTGGAAGCCCGAAGCAGGCCAAGGCCGTGGGCACTTGTGGCAGACATGCCCACACAGTTCTAATCCCCAGGGCAGTTGGTGCCAAAGGCCTGGAGGCCTGTATATGCCTGGGAGCACACACTGCCTTACTGGGTGACTTTAATCATGTCACTGTCTTCTTGGGCCCTCATATTCCTATGTAGAATGGGAGGGGATGAGTTAAATGCTGGGGGTCTTTCCAGAATTCTGCACCTTTGCCCAGCTCTGGAAGCCCTGGCAGACTCTGCTTGGTGTCAGAGCCCTGCTCTGCTTTCCCCATACCAAGGAGGACAGCCATGGGTGTCCAGGGGTTGTGTGGAGGGCAGGGAAGAGATGCCGTCACCAGTTCTCTGTCCTTGGTGTCTGCCTCTGTTCTCCCCCAGGCCCAAGTCCAGAGCTGCTCCGAATGGGATCTTCGGGCAGGGAGCTGTGGACCCTGGCTTCCAAAGCAACATCACAGCTCAAAGCGTCCAGCTCAGCCCCTGGGGCGCCTGCAGAGGCCAGCTGTGGGCAGCGCCTGTGACCTGGCCAGCTCTGCCTCCATGGAGCCTGAGAGCCTGACACTGGCAGCGGCTTCAGCAGAGCCCGCTGGGGCCAGGAGCCTCACATGCCCGGTGCCAACTCCTCGAAGTTTGGAACAGGGACCCCCAGGCTGGGCCTGCCTGCATCTCCCATACACAGCCCCAGAGGTTTCTCTGAGGCCGGAGACACCCGGCAACCTGGAAGACAGGCCCCTGGGGCCCCGCCCAGCATCCTTCCCCAGGACAGAGGGGGCAAAGGGCGAGCCTGCCACCCCAGTCCTGCCAGAGCCAGCCCAGCCCCTCCCCGCGCAGCCCTCTGCTAGAAGGACCCGCTACCGCTACCGCATCGCAGTCACCCTGCAGGGGCGTGGGCAGGCACCTGTGCAGAAGGGTGAGGAGCCCAAACCGGCCCAACCAGCTCCCCACCCCTGCGGCCCTGAGGAATCCAGGGGCTGGTGGGAGCCTCTTCAGGGGCCCCGCCCCATCACAGGGTGTGCGACCGACCCGCCCCGGGAGCCCCGGCCGAGAACCCAACTGCATCAGGGGAGCACGGCCCAGCGGCAGGAGCTCCGGGCAGGCCGGGCATCCGGATCCCCACAGAGGCGGTGAGCAGATGACGGTTCCCAGGTGGGGTGATGGTGGGAGGGATACTGGCCTGGCTATCCCCTTCTGGTCTCTCTTCTTTATCCCTGAGCTTCTCCAACTTGAGGTCCATTCATTGAGTGCCTCGAGCTGGGGCCGACTCTGCCACCCCCTCCTGGCTCCAACTCTGCCCTCCTCCCCTGTCCACCCAGGGAGGAGGAAACCCTGTCCTGGAGAGGATGGGGGACACCTTCCCTCCTCAGCACCACCCACCCTTCCCCAGTTCTGTTCGGCAGGCCACAGACCCAGTCTGGGAACCGGCACCCAGCCAAGGTGCTGCGTGTCCTGGGGCAAGTTGCTTAACCTCTCTGGGCCTTGAACTGGCAAGTGGATTTGGTAGCTAGAGAGGAGGAAGGAGGAGGTAGTTAAAGGAACATGCTTTGAACTCCAGAGAGTTGAGCTGCTCAAATGGCAGGGACGCTTGTTAATAATGCCTCGTTCGCAGCAGTAATGACCCCACCCAACTCCGTGCCAAGATTCCAAAGCTTTGGTTTTTATTTGTGTTGGAATTACTCTCCTAAATCTGTCTGGTGGGCTCAGAGATGGAAGGTGGGTCTCCAAAAATTCACTGAGAAGGGGGTGAACCCATGACATCCCCAGGATGACCAGGAAGAGGCCTCAGACAGAACTTTGAAAAATTTCTGATGGTGATGGTGGTAGCTGTCATTTATGCTTCGTTTTCTAAGTTGTTTCATAAATATAATTTTATTTAATCTTAATTAAATATTAATTTTATTTAACTACAGCTCCATGAAGTAGGAACTAACCCTCTCTCCCAATTTCAAAGGGAAACTAAGGCTCAGAGAGGTTAAAGTCACTTGCTCAAAGTGGACAGCAACTAGAAAGTGAAGGGACTGGAATTTGAACCTAATGCCAATGCCTGTGCTGTAACCATCACTCTACCCTGCCTTGAAGGGGTCTCTTTGGCCCTGAGGTTGAGCGTGGTTATCTGCAGACTCAAGGATTTTCTGGGGTCCTGTGGAAGTGGAGGTGGCAGCCCCTGTTACTCACAGAGGGAGAAACGAGACTGCCCAGGTCTTCCGGGTAGTGGTCAGTATGTGTCTGCTCTTGAGCAGAGAAAGTGGGAGATGTGAGGCCCAGGTGGGCTCTGGGACCTGCTTGGGGTGCTCCAGCTGGGGGAGGGGAGAAGAGCTGCAGGGACAGAAGTGGGTGGAGTAGGCAGGCCTTGGTGAGGGGGAAGAGAAGAAGTGGGAGGTTCAGCTGGGGGGACACGGGGCTCTACCTGCCACTCCCTGGCTTTTTAGAGCCTATGTGGCTAATGACAGACTCCGGGGCTCACTTAAAGAGGGAAGAAGCCAACCTCCAGGGACACCATCTTTCTGTGTCCACTTTCTGGGGGAGGGTTCCCTGGGCCAAGAGTAGACAAATGTGGCAGGATGTGGGACACAGCTGGGGCTGCAAGTGTGGGAGGGTATAAGATGTGTGTGCCCCCAGGAGTATATGTGTCAGGTGGAGGTGGTTTCTAGAGGAGGAAGACGTGTGGCTGTGACTTGACAGTGCATGTGTATCGTGAACGTGTGCATGTGTGTGTGTCATTGTGTCTGTGTGTTTCTGTGTGTGCATGTGGGATTTATATGCTTCTCGTGTCTCTGAAGTCCATGTGTTTTTAACTCTTGTGACTCTGTGTGTGTGTGTGTTTCTCTGTGTGTGTGTGTTTGTGTGTGTCTATTTATGTGTCTCTTGCTATGTATGTCTATGCAAGTATCCCTGTGTGTTGTTGGGCCTGTGTGACTGTGGGTCTGTGCCCATGGATTACTGTGTGTCAGCATGCACCTCTGTGACTCAGTGTGTGTTTGCCAGCGTGTGGGCCTGTGGACTGGTTTGGCCTAGTTTGGGGGTGACTCAGAGGTAAACGGAGAGAATCCAGGACTTGTTGGGTTAGACAAGGCTCTTTCCCACACTCCCCCTGCCCCCCCTCCCCCAGCCTCTCCCTTCCCAGCCTTGTTTGGAGGTCACCAATCCACTTCCAGTCTGGGGTCCTGAAGAACGGGCCCTGGGAATAGGCATGTCTGCTGGCCCAGGAAGGGCATCCTGGGTCATTAGGGTATGACTTCAGAGCAAGGACAAAAGGGGGGAGCTAAAGGCAGGTAGATGCCAGCACAGTTTGAAGAACATTCTAGAAGTCATGACTGTCCAGGGATGGGACTGATGAACTGTCAAGTGGTGTCCCTGTCCCTAGAGGTATGCTAGCAAAAAACCAGTGACCACATGATTGTGGAATGTGTGACTCTCAGGGGTGTTGTTCAGGGGTTGGGTTGCATTGAGAAACACTGAATTCTGATTGTTGGGAGGTCATTGACAATGTCAGATTTGATTACCAGTGGCCTTTGAAGCTGCTCTCCTCCTGCTTTACCAAAGCCTACTGTACCTTCCAAATGTGGTTCCTGCTTTTATGTCTAATTCTTTGGCCCCTGGACTCCGAGGAGATCACCTTCATAGGCAAGTCAGCATTGGATGAGCCTAACCAGTGCCAAACACATCAGTTGACACAATCAGTAATGAATGAATGAATGAATGAATGAACGAATGAGGTAGAAACCAGGCTCTATCACTTACTATCCGCGCCATCAGGGACAAGTAATTTCAGTTAATGGTAGTTGTTATTATTATTCATAAATGGGAAGGACATTCAATGAAGAGGACAGGGAGTCATGGGTGGTGGCATACCTCTAGAGGTGGTAACGCTCCACGTGGGGGGCAGTGCATGAGGATGGGGATCGAGTTGGGGCCTCGGTGAAGAGCTGAGATCCACGGCTTCAGGAAGCTCTCAGGAAGCTCTGGCCCGGGAAAGGAGTGGAGAGCCATCTCAGCTCCCCTTCCCATCCCCCCACTCCGCCCACCCTCAGATGCAAAGCTGGGTGAGGGCTGCTCAGAGCCAGCACCTATCTCGGGCCAGGTGAGTCTCTGCTGTAGCAACTAGTGGTCTGGGAGTCAGGTGAGGCTCGGTGGCTTCCCTGGGCCTCAGCCCTTTTCATCTCTGTCCCTCATAAAACCTGAGTCACTGCTGGGGCTACAGGGCAAGGTCGAAGTTCTGCGTTCCACCAGCTTCTCAGGAGTTCAGAAGGTGGAGATGGGGAGGGCGTCACCTTATCTAGGGAGTTGGGTCCATTTCTGGCCCAGGGTGGAGTCTCTGGGAGCTGCCTCATAGAGAGGAGGAGCAGGTCTGAAGAGCAGTCTGACCTCTCTGGAGTCCGTAAGGCCTGAGAAAAACGTTCCCCTGGTTAGAGCAGCCTGGGAGGGGTTCCCGGAGCCAGGGAATGGGGGTGGGATGGCCCCTCCAGGACTGCTGTGGCCCCCTTTAAAAGCAAAGCACCAAATCAAAGAATCTCAATTTACCAAACAAATACACTGTTAGGGAGTTTGGGGTGGTGGTTAAGCACATGAATTTTAGGTTCCGGGTTCAAGTCCTGCCTTTGCTACTGTGTGACTGGGCAAGCTACTTAGCAACTGTTTTTCTCATCTGCAAAATGGGAGTGCTTTTTAGTAATTTAACAAACAGCTACTGCTGCTGCTGTTATTAAAACAGACAGGTGCTGTGGGGCTTAAAAGTTGAGGTCTTCTAAGGCAGTTATTCTTATCAGCATTTAATAAAGGATGTGATGGAGACCCAAAGAGATCAAGGGAGGGTCAGGAAAGAAATAAGACCCAGAGTGTGCTCTGCTGACAAGAACGCAGGAATGGTTACATGGGCTCAGAGTGTTGTTGGCCTAGGAGGCGGGAAGGAAAATGCCGAGACATGGATTCAGAAAGTGTGAATTCAAGCCCCTGCTCAGCTACTCAGTAGCTGCACCCCACTGGGCCAGTCACTCCTCATCTCTGACCCTCAATTTCTTCATCTGTACAATGGGGGAAATAATAATCACAAGAGGAGAGAACTGAGGAGAAGTGCATTGCCAACCCCAAAGTGCCATCCGTGGTCTGAGGGTCTTCGTTTAGACCCACAGATGCACACAAACGTGCACGTACGCGCAGACAGTAATCACAAGTTCGTGCTAGTGCACACGGGAGCATACCTGCAATTCTCCAAGGTGACAGTGGGAGACAGTGAGTCAGTGTTTTCCATTTTATAAAGCACGTTTCCATTCTTTTACAGAATCCTGGCAATAACCTGATAAAGCACATCCTCTTATCGCTCCAGTTTTGTGAATGGAGACCCTGAAGCTGAAAGGGGAGGGGTGGCCGGCCCAAGGGTGTCCAGCTAGTGAGGGCCACGGCCGTGGGAACCCAACTTTGCTTGAGGCCAAAGCCTGTCTTTCCTCAACTTCCCTTTTAAGGGTCATGCACAGGATCAGAACAGGGCTTGCCCAGTTTTCAGCTTTCAGGTGTCCAGTTTTCTGCTCTGTAGGACCAGACCCAGGGCTCCTCGGGCGAACATCCTGCGCCATCTGTAGACCGGCTGGTCAGATCCATATTCCTTCCTACTCTCTCCCTTGTCTTTCCTTCCAAGCTCAGGCCTCAGCTTCACCTTTTGAAGGATCCTGGCCTAGGGATGACCTAAAAATGGGGAGAGAAGCAGATGAAGGGTCCTAAAGAATCAAGTCAGAGCTGGAAGCATTGGACCCATTTTACAGATGAGGAAACAGAGGCTCAATAGGTCAAATGATTGCCTGAGGTCAACCAACCTAACCTGGCAGTTATCCTGCTCTGCGGGGGGCACCTACACCACTCTCTGACCCCATTTCCCTTCTTCCTGGCATCCGCAGGGAGCTGGACCACTGGGAGACAAGGACGCCTCGGGACAGGTTGCCGGGGCCCAACATGGAGGAGGCAGGTGGGCCCCCAGCGCGGGCGGAGGCCCGAGTGGTGAGTGCCACACTGACGTGGCGGCAGTGCCCTCCTGCCCGGGAAGAGGTCAGACACCGATTTCACAAGGTGTCTCTGGTGTCGGGGGCTGGGACGGAAGCCTCCTGGAGGGAGACATTCGAGTACAGCCACCATGGAGAGGAAATCAATGGCTTTGCTACACGGGAAGAAGAGACTGTGAATTACCCAGGCCCCCGAGAAGGGGCCGGCTCCAATACTTTTCAGAGCCACAGGCCTATCTTTTCCAAGAAATACACACCACCCCCCAAGGGGAAGAGGCCACTGGGGAGGCTGAAGGAGGCTGGGGACCAGGGAGATGGCAGCCCCCAGGTCACCAGGACTGAGCTGCCAGGCCCTGGAGCCACAGCCAGGACTGAGTTCTTGGTGCCTGTGGGTGGGCCCCGTGAGCCAAGCCCCCACCCAGGTGTGGGCCTAGCCAGTGAGAGTCCCCGGAGCCACGAGGAACAGCGGGTGACACGCACCGTGCGGACCATCACGGTGGTGGGAGGGCGCGTGGACCGCCGGGTGAGGAGCTGTGTGAGTGTGAGGCCGGTGCTGGCCAGCGAGGCCCTGCCCAGAGGCCGCAACACTGCCCGCTCGGTCCGGGCAGTGGTGGTGAGCCCGCGGGCTGAGGGCTCACCCAGCCGCAGCCAGGCCCTAGAGCTGCTAAGTAGCCTCGTGCCTCCCGAGTGCAGCCCACCTGCCAGCGGGATTCCCGGGCCCACGGCCATCAGGGCAAGGAGCCCAGGAGGGACGGCCCTGGGGCAGCTACCTGAGACTGGGGTGGCAGAGCTAAAGGACAGATCTGCCCTGGCCTCTGTAGGCATCCAAGGGGGTGCTCACCGACCTCAGATCCAGGATGTCCCTGCAGTGCCCCCAGATCAAGACCAGGGCAGAGCCCTGGATGTCAGGGCCCCTGAAGCCCCCAGGATGCAGGAAGCCTCCAGCCCCACTCAGCTCCTTCTCCAGACTTCTCAGGGCCATGCGCCAGTCCCCCCCTCCCCCAGACTCCAGACCCACACTCCATCCCCAGGCCTCGTCCACCCCCCGGAGCAGCCTGTGGTGTCCCCTCACCCCAGGGCCCAGCTCACTCTCAAGCCCAAGCAACCCCCTGCCCTGCCCCCTGTAAAAACAGAAGGAATCACAGAGCCACCGGCTGCCGCCATCTTGCCCATGAGTGAGGCTGTCATGGGCTCACAACAACCTCCTACTCCACTTTCCACAAAAAGAAAGGTTGATCCCAGCTCAGCAAGTCTTTCTTCTCCATCTTCTCCAAGGAATAAGGTTGCCCAGGACTCTGAAACTGTCTCTATCTTGTCCCCTACCCAGAAAGAAAGAGTACAGGGCCCTGGTGTTCCTTCTGCCTCATCCCCCAAACCAGTGATGGTTGTACAGGGCCCAGAAGGCAGCCCCAGTTCACCCCCCACCCCGAAAGAGTTGGTTCTGGGTAATGAAGGCTGCCTTGCCCCTTTCCTCACCAAGGAAGAAGTTGTCCAAGAGCCAACTGCTGCCCCACCAAGAGCTGCCCCATCTCCCAAACAGGATAAGGTTGTCCAGAGCTCTGAAGGCACCTCCACCTTGTCTCCCACCCAAAAAGAGGTTGTCCAGGGCTCTGGTGCTTCTGCTGCCCCATTTTCTACCCAGAAGGCAGTTGTTCAGGGTCCTGCCTCCCTCCCTGCCCCATTCTCCTCAGTGGACAAAGTGTCCCCCAGCCCAGGAGGCCCCCCTGCCCCAGTGCCTTTGGGAACAGACACCAACCTGGAGACCCAGCTTGTCCCCAACTCCACCAATGGCAAGATGCTTCCAGAGATGTCAAGGGAGGAGGATGAGGTGGCCCTGAGTGCTGACCTGGAGATTTTCCTGGATACCCTGCGGAGCATGGAGCCCCCCGAGATCCTCCGCACTCACCGGCTGCCACGAGCCCCCCGCTCCTCCTACCTGGCCATGTACGCCACGCTGCCCGCCATTGAGGAGGACCAGCCTGGGTCGTGGGTGCTGGGACCCAGCCCCCAGGGGGTGCCAGTGCTGGAAAAGGAGAAGGAGGATGACGATGAACCAGAGAACCCCTACCTGAGTGACGATGAGAAGCTCCAGCGCAGGCAGGACAAAGCTGGACCCGGCCCCTCCTGGGACCAGCACCCTGCCAGGCCCCCCCAGGACTTCTCCTCCCCTCTGGAGATGATGAAGAAGCACACGGTGGGTGCCAAGAGCCCCTACCTGGAGCTGGAGTTGGAGAGGCAGACAAGCAGCAGGCCCACTTCTCGTCTCGAAGGCAGCTTTCTCTTTGGCAGTCTGGTCCCTTCTACTAAGGAGACTTCCACCCCAGAACCACTGGGCACAAAACTATCTGCTCTGCTGCCCCACAGGGCACCAGAGCTCAGGAAGGTGCCAGGACAGTTGCCCTTGCTCTGCAGCAATCGGCCACCACCAGAGAAGTCTGCCCGAGCACGACCCCCAGAGGGGTGGGTGAGTGGCCTTGGGTGGGCAAGGGTGGGCAAGGGAGGGGGCCTGGCCTCCGCTGCATCAGGACTCGGGGTGGTATGACGAGCACGGTACTGGGAAACAGAGTCTCTGGAGGATGAGGCTTCGGTTTGAGGTCTAGTTCAATGTGACCTTGTGCTAGTCGCGTCTCTCTGGACCTCAGTTTCCCCATCTGTACAGCGGGAGGTTTGCACTATAGATTCCAAGGGGCTTGGTGCCTCCTAAGTTAGAGAATGGGAGTGATGGGCACCCAGCCCCTGGGACAGGGTTGATGGGACCTCTGGAGGTTGGGAATAAATGTGGCATCCTTCTTGGTGATGGAGAATAAAGAGGGTGTGAGATCTTTGGAATGGCACATTGGGGTGAGGCAGTAAAGAGGCAGCCCCCATAAAACTTCTCATCATCCCCCTCCTTTCCAGAGCCCAGCACTGAAATTCCAGAGCAAGCTGAACACCAGGCCTGGGAAGGTAGGGTGGGGTTGGGAGAAAGTGGGTGGGGGCAGCAGCAGGCGGGGTCTGGGGACAGGGCTTGAAGATGGGGCCTGAGGACCCCCTGTGCCTTCTCCAGATGATCCTCTTCTTGGAGCCTGGCTGCCAGGGTGGCAGCAGGGAGGTCTGGGGCGACGTTGCTGATGCCTCAGGCTGGGCCCTTGTGGCCTCCATCAGGGTGGTGAGAGGCTGGTGAGTCGGGAGTGCCCAGCAGGGGTCCTGGCTGTGAACCTGGGGGTGGGGGAGCAGTGAGAAGTGCCCAGGCCAAGCTGGCAGAAACCCACGTCAGCTGCTGAGACTCTGCCTTGTGCATACATCCCCCATCCCACCCAGTGACCCCGGGGTCTCTGTGACCACAGCTGGGTGCTGTATGAAGAGCCAGAGTTCCAGGGCCGGAAGCTGGTCCTGCCCGAAGGAGACATGGAACTCCGGGCCCCAGGATCTGAGTGGAGCGCCAAAGGCATCGGCTCCTTGAGAAGGGTGGTCCGGGTGAGTGGACTGGGGATGGGGATGGGGGCCAGGTGTGCCCTGTCTGTCCGGAATCCCGGTCTGAGAGGGAAACATGAGCCAGAGGGAAAAGACACTCCAGTCTGAGGAGGGAGACAGCCTCAATTGCCCAGAGTTGGAATCCCTGGGAGAGGCCATATGTGGTAGAGGGCAGAAAGGGGTTAATTGAGGACTGCCCTCAGAGCCATCTGGGGAAGAAAAGGATTCTGGGGAGTGTGCTGAGACAGGCTTGGAGAGGCAGGGGCCAGGCTGATGCCAAGACCCAGCTGAGCAAAGCAGCCTTGGGAAGTGCTGAGCTGGTGCAGGACTAGGTTAGAGCAGCAGAGGCAGGGGTGGGGTGGGCTGTGGGGTCACCTACCACCCCGGGCCCTGGCTGTGTGTGTGTGTGTGTGTGTGTGTGTGTGTGTGTGTGTGTGTGTGTGCCAGGCCCTGTGCCAGTGATAGGGTGCAGGGTCTGCTCTCTGCCTGCAGGACTGATGGCCAAGCTGGGCATTAGGGTTGGGTTTGAGGCAGGAAAGCCATATAACCAGACTGGGGATTTAGAAACATCTCTGGCTGCCAGGGGTACGAGAGACAGGAGTGGGGAGTCCAGAGGCCTGGGAAGGGCCGTGACTGCTGGCCAAGGGGACCTCTGAACTTCAAGGGAGGGGCGTGTGGTTCAAAAAGGCATCGCCAACATCACAATTTCATATTTGCAAAGTGAAAATAAAACACATCTGATTGTTTTTGCAATACAAATATACCAAGTACTGAAATTAAGCTTGACAAAACCATCATGGCCACTAGCGAAATGCAGAAAACAGAGCCAAGACTAAAAGCAGGGGCCTATGAGACTTTTTTTTTTTTTTTTTAATGAAAGCCCAGAGCTGTGGCAATCCTCCTGGTGAGAGATGACAAGAGATGATGAGATTTAATGAGGGCACTGGCCCAGCCCCGCAAAGGAGGGACAGGAGTCTTCAAAGCTTCTCCAGAAAGACGCAGGTGTTTGTGGACAATTTATGGTCAGCTTCTCATAGTGAACTCATCTTCGTGTGGGAGGTAATAAGGGACAAGACAAAAAAAAGCAAGGGCTTTGAAGTCAGATAGACCTGGATTCATTTGACTCCTTTGACATTATTGGGCACCAACTGTGTGCCAGGCACGTTGGAAGTGCCGGGTGGCAACAGTGAGAAAACCCATGCTGCTGTGCCTGGGCTCTGCTGCTTCCACACTGTGCAACCTTGGGCAGGTTGTTTAATGTCACTGAGCCTCGTCCTCCTCATCTGCAAGTGGAGTAATAAAACCCATGGGGGACAAATGAGACAGGGCAGGACATACTCTTAGCACAGTGCTTGCACTCAGCATATGCTTCAGAACATGTGATGAATGAGTGAGTGAATGAAAAATGGTCTAGTGAGGAAGGATCACCCAGGATGCAGAGAAGACCTGCAGCTTCCTGGGATGAGGAGGAGGCAGAAGCCAGCCTGGACAGAGACAGGGATTGTGCATAAAGGAAGGTTCCAAGTTAGAACACAGGAAGCTGCTGTCCATTTTGCCCAGCCCTCCACCAGGCTGAAAGCCGGGCTCCCCAGAGGTGGGAGGACGGGCATGGCACATAGCAAGTTCCTGCTGGGTTTTACAAAGGCTTGGGGCTCAGGCTTGTCTGGCAGTCCTGGCATAGAACACCCCAGCTACTGTCCAGGTTTCTGGGGGAGATGGCCACAAAGGTATCCCAGAAGGCTCCTGGAGCCCCCGCTGGACAGACTTGAGGAGAGGCAGGTGGAGGGCAGGGTGGTCTCCAATGGGGAGTGTTTCACACTTCATTTTCTTCCCACTCCCTTCCTCAGGACTATAGCACCCCGGAGATCAGCCTCTTCTCTGAGGAGAACCTCACGGGGGAGCACGTGAAGCTAACGGAGGCCTTGAAGGACTCTCAGAGCCTGGGCAGGCCCCTGCAGGTGGCATCGGTCACTGTCTCCGCAGGACTGTGAGTCTGGGCTGTGCTGGAATCCCTTCATTTAAAATGCACTGTGCTGGGTGCTGGGGACACAGAGGTGCAGGACACAGCTCCTGCTTTAGAGGAGTGGGGGAAGACAAGTGGACAGACAGTGGCCATCCAGAAAGTCAGGTTCCATGAGGGGGTTAAGTATGGAGCTGTGGGAGCCTGGGAGCACTGGTCAGAGAAGTCTGTCTGAAGGAGGAAGCATCTCGGCTGGGATGAGCAGGTCTTGGCCCAGAGAAGAACCCATGTTCATGAGGGCAGGGATTTTGTCTGTTTTGGTCACTGCTTTATCCCTGATGCCTAAAGCAGAGTCTGAGTAGAAGCCCCCTAAATACTTTCTAATTAAATGAATGGGGGGAAACACGTCCGGCAGAGGGAGCAGCACATGCGAATACCCAGAGGTGAGGGCTCTAGGCCTTGAAAGTTCGGTATGACCAGGAGGAAGGCAGGCACCAGATCCCAAAGGGCCTTTTTGTGTGGCAAGGACATTACTGCTGATACCGATCAAAAGCAGTGGCTTCTCTGCCTGATACTCTCAAATGACCGACTCCTGAGACACCAGGGTTTTAAAGACAGAAGGAGTTTATTGCTAAGCATGAAGCAGATCAGATGGCCTATCAGCCTAAAAATCTGTCTCCTCAAACTGCAGTAACTCTGACAGTTTTATAGTATCAAACGATGGGCAAGTTTTAGTATAGTGAGTACGATGGCTCAGGATGATGAGGTTAGAGATGTTCTAATTACTGAGCATGTGCAGACTGATTACATGTTAATCTCAGAACGTATGTAAGAAAATGACAGCCTTAATATGATGATGGGTGTGATTTTTAGTATAATTAGGCATAGGTCTCTTACAGGTTAAAGTTTAAGCTACTGTGGACCAATTTTGGTTAGAGCCAGCTCTGCCTAGCAAGATAGTTTTGGAATTGGGGTGGGGTAGTTCTGGGCTGACTCAAGGCCCTCCATCAGTAAACATTAGGGGCTGTCTTTAGTGATCATAAGACTCTAAAGTTGAAAAACAGGATAAGGGGGTACGAGTAGGGGTCAGTCACAAGGTTTTACAATCACAAGATAAAGGCTATATAGTAAAACAATCATTATCAGAGATCAAGGCAGCTAGATTACAGATCAGAAATTTCTAGTATTTCCCTTTGGCTATTTTAATATACCAAAAAGTAACAAGAAATATCTATATAACGATTCAGTAATCATAGTCATTTGTTAAATCCTAACTTCTCAGTTACACTGTGAGGGTAACAGGGAGCTACTGGGGGGTTTTAAGCAGGTGTGTGTGTTAGAAAGAACTCTCCAGCTGCTGTGTGAAATTACAGTGGGTGAGGCCACAGCAGGAGAGCCGTAGATGTGGCTACTGCAAGAGATTATGGGGCTTGACATATCCTCCAGATTCCCCTTGACAGAGTCCTTCCCCCTAAATCTCCTCTCCTTCAAACCCCCCTCCCATCCACCACTCTGTGTTCCTGGGGGCCTGAGGGGCAGCAGCCTCTCTGCCTTCTCCCAGGTGGCTGCTGTACCCCAAACCCTTCTTTGAGGACACCCCTTGCATCCTGGAGCCTGGAGAGTACCCAACATTGGAGGCCTGGGGGACATCAGATCCCAGCATGGGTTCTCTGAAGCCTGTGAGATTGGTAAGGCGCAGGCACACCCATGGGCAGGAAAGTCTGAAAGAGGCAGGGCCTGGGAGCTCCCCTGGGGAATGGGGATGGGTGGAGATGGGAGATCAGCCCAAGGGGTGGGGAAGAGGGAGGACATGGGGTCAGCCATTTTCAGGGGTCTCAGGATCAAGAAAATCCTGTGTCCCCAGCCCCACCTGTCTTCCCCCACCTATGGGCTGTATCTCAGCTCTGTCTCCCCTGCAGGGCTGCCCAAGCGTGGAGAAGCCAGGGGAGCCCAAGGTAAAAGTCTGGGTTTCAAGGTGAAGGTGGTCTTTGGGGGAGGGTGTCTGGACTGGATGGGGGTATGGGAGGGCCCTGGGGGACAGAATCTGGGTCTTGGAGGATGGAACCTGATGGCTCATTGGGAAATGGCTTCTGGTGCATGGGACTAGGCCAGAGGTCAGAGGTCAGGGTGGACAGTGTTAGGTAAGGGCATGGGGCTCAGGAAGGGGATGGGGATCAGTGAAGGGGGGCTCTGGGCTAATGCGGAGAGGAGTTGTTCCTGGGCTGGCTAGGTGCTTAGACCCAAACCACTCCCCAACAACTGACATCCCCCTCAACTCCCAGGCTGTGGTGTATGAGGCCCCAGGCTTCCAGGGCCAGAGCTGGGAAGTGAGCAGAGACATCTATGACCTGCGGCAGCCAGAGGACAGCCAGAGCCCCCACTTGGCCTCTGTGGGGTCTCTGCGGGTCCTGGGGGGCTGGTAAGGACTCAAGACCCTTTCTTCCACCTCATCCCCCACCCACCCACCCACGGCCTCAACCCTTGGAGACGGGAGCAAGCTGGGCCACCTGGGTGTGGGGACAGCTGTCTCACCAACCCCTGGACTTCCTGTGACTGAATCCCTGTCCATCATCCCCCAGTTGGGTGGGCTACGAGAAGGAGGGCTTCCGGGGCCACCAGTACCTGCTGGAGGAGGGAGATTATGATGACTGGTCCCACTGGGGAGGCTATGACCAGGCACTGACCTCTCTGCGGGTCATCAGAACGGTAAGTGAGGGCAACTGGGCCATCTCTCTACCTCTACCCAGAGGCTCCCCTTGTACAGTTTGTTGGGGGAAGAATTTGTACTCCTCCCTGCTCTTCGGAGTACTTGGAAGTGCTTCCTGAAGTCTAGCCTGTCTCCCTCCTGCTGCTCTTCCCCAGGCCGCACGAATCACCTTACCCCAAATTTCCCGGGTGGGCTCTTTGGGGTCCGGGCATTCCCAGTAGTTTCCATCCATGAGAGGGAGGGGCGTTGGCATGGGCCGGAGGCCTTACTGTCCCCGGGGCCCAGGATTTCGGGGACCCGGCCGTGGTGCTGTTTGAGGCCATGGACTTCAAGGGGCCAAGCGTGGAGGTGAGCGAGGCATTGCCCGACGTGGAGCTGGCGGGACACGGCCCCAGCACTCAAGCTATCCACGTGCTCAGCGGCGTGTGAGTATGCCGGGCTCCGGGGGGCCAGGGCGGTTCCAGGGGAGGTGCCTGCTCCGCCCCCACCGACCCGCGAACGCCCCTCTTGCAGGTGGGTGGCCTACGAAGCGGTGGGCTTCTCCGGGGAGCAGTACGTGCTGGAGAAGGGCGTTTACCGCAACTGCGAAGACTGGGGCGCGGGCAACAGCGCCCTCGCCTCGCTGCAGCCGGTCCTGCAGGTGCGGCGGGGGGCGGGGCCTCCGGTGGGGCGGGGCCTCTGTGGGGGCGCGGCTTGGATCCAGGCTGCGCCCACCGCGGAGGGGAGGGGTCTGGAAGGACTCCGGGCTCCTGAGGGGGCGGGGCCTCTGGGAGGCGGCCCGGCTGGGGCGGTCCTGGGCTGGTGGGGGCGCCGCAGAAGGGCCGGGAATTTCGGAAACAGAGGCGCTGAGGCCCGGGGCTGGCACCCTCGTTAAATCTCGAAACTGATCTCTCCCGTCAGGTCGGGGAGCACAATCTGCACTTTGTCTCAAAGGTAAGGAGAGGACTCCGCTGGGAGCGGGTGGGAGCACACGTGCCCTTTCTCCTCATTTCACACCCCTCCCCTCTTCACCATTCTCTCGGTCCCCACCCATCGCCCTCCTTCTCTCTGCGCCCAGATTCAGCTTTTCTCTGGCCCCGACTTCCTGGGCGACCACTTCTCCTTCGAGGATGACCAGGCCTCTCTGCCCGTCTCCTTCCAGCCCCATTCCTGCCGGGTCCTCGGCGGCAGGTGAGGACACGGCGGGAGGGAGGCTGGGCGGAGCGGGGGGTGCACCTGCCTGGAAGCGCTTAGCTTGGCTTGGGAACAGGGGCTGCAGGAGGGGGGATTTTCTTTCCGGTAAGCAAATGATTTCCTTTCCTCAGTTTCCTCGCGATCGACTGTTCTTTGAGATTGACTGAATCATTCAATCTTAAATTAAAAAAAAAGTTTTAATGGAAAATGTAAAATGTATGCATAGATAGTATAGTATAACGAACTGTCTTGTTCCATCTAGCTCACCACTTGTTTTATTTACTTGTTTGTTTTTTGGTGGCGTATTTTAAACCCTAGACCTATCATAAAATTTCCATGGTGCATACTTAAATATGTATCTCTAATAGGAAAAGATCCCCCCACCCACACACACATAGCCATGGTCATGCTCATGTCTAACAAAATTAATAATTTATTGATATCATCTAATACCTGTCCATGTTCAAATTTCTCCCATTGTCTCAAAAATGCCTTTGTGAAGTTGGTTTGTTTGTCTCAGGATTCAAACAAGGTTCACACGTTGTATTCGGTCGATTTGGTCTCTAATCTGTAGCAGTCCCTCCTTCTTACTGTTCTAGGCCATTTATTTGTTTGAAAAAACCCAATAATTTGCCCTGTAAGTTTTCCATCTTCTATATTTAGCTGATTGCTTCCTGGGGTGTCATTTAACTTGTTGCTCTGTCCCCCAAATTTTCTGTAAAATGGTAGTCAGATCTAGAGCTTGATTAGATTCAAGTTTTTTTTTTTTTTTTGGCAAGAGGGCTATATTGCCTCACATCAGAAGCACGCAACATCTGGTTGTTGGTCATTTTAATGAAATGAAGACCCTCCCTACCTTATAAGATTTCCCATTTACCTTTCATCTAAGGATTTTAGCATCTGTTGGTGATAATTACCTAGACCCGTTATTTCTTTAGTCCCGAAATGATAATTTTCTATTTTTTGTTACTCCTTCTACAAATCTTGGCTAGAATACTTGTATGAAGAACTTTCCTTTTTGATTATTGGGTTACCTGAAATACAGTTTATACCCAAGAGGCAGGATCTATGTTTGATCTTTTCTCTTTATCAATTTTCAGAATAATGTTTGAACTGGTGTCCTAGCAAACTCCAAAGCTGACCAGTGAAGTTTATTTATTTCTTTAGTATTGTTACAAACTCATGGATTTTTATGTATTTGATATACTTAATCTTATTCCTCTTACCATTCCCTATCTATCTATCTATCTATCTATCTATCTATCTATCATTTCCTGAACATTTGAGAGCAGGTTGCATGCATCATACTCCTTAACTACATAATATTTCCATGTACATTTACTACAAAGAAGGATATTTACTTAGGTAATAACCTTAAGTGCAGTTATCAAGTTCAAGAAATTTAACATTGACAAAAAGCTTACACTCTATATTCCCATTTTTTCTGATGTCCCAGCAACATCCTTTTGAGCCTTTTCTCCTCTATTCTTAGATTCCCCTCCAGGATCACGTATCTCATTTAATTGTCATCATGTCTTCATTTCTCTTTTTTTTTCTTTTTTCTTTCTTAAAAGAAAATATATATATAATATGTATATATATATATAGTAGAAACATGTATACAGCATAACTCTTCCTATCCCAACCCCTGCCAAGCATACCACTCATTGGGGTTAATCACATTCACAATATGCGGTACCCTCACCACCATCCAGTACTGTCACTTTCCCTTCACCCCAAACAGAAATCCTTCATGTATTTTGCACTAACTCCCCATTGTCCATGCCCACCACCCCTGGTAAACTGTGCTCTACTTTCTGTCTATCTGAGCTCACGTATTCTCTGATGTTTTCTTTGTGATTACCATGGGACTTAAACTTAACATCCTTAATCTATAACAATCTTGTTTGCTTTGCACCTTGCTTTTTTCACTTAACAATTTGTACCTCTTTAAGAGCTCTTCCTAATTCTTTTTTACTGCTACATCACACTGCATTTTCTTTTCTTGGTTTATTCAACCATTCCCCTATTGATGGACATTTGAACTCTTCCCCTCTCTGCTACTGCAAACTTTGCTGCAATGAATAGCCTTGCACATGTCATATCATGCTTTTGAAGGATGTTCTTGGGATAGATTCCTGGAAATGGGATTGCTGAGTAATTGCACATGTAGTTTTGCTTGATATTGCCAAATTCTCCTTCACGGGGGTAGTATGCTTTCATTCAGTCCTTTCTAAAGTCTGACCTCAGTCTATCCTGCTGCAGTGCTTATTTTTCTTTGACCTCTGGATTGATCAAGTCTGCATCCACCCTTCTGTACCTCAGGCGAGCCTAGGCAGGCTGAGGATGGGGGAGGCTTGGATGACCACTCATGTCCCCCCATTGTTCCTATCCCCAGCTGGATCCTGTTTGATGAGAAGGACTTCAAGGGCAACCAGCACATTCTCTCCGAGGGCGAATTCCCCACTCTCACGGCCATGGGCTGCCTGGCCTCCACGGTTCTGGGCTCTCTCCAGAAGGTTCCCCTGGTGAGTGCCTCTGTGCAGGTCCAGGCAATCCTGGAGGCAGAGGGAGCCCCTGGGAGGTCCTGGCACAGAGCCTCTGCTCTCTGAGGCAATGTGTAGCTGGGCGTTGACCCGATCTTCTTCAGAACTCCCTGGTCCCCTTGACCCCACAGCTCCAAAGCCAATTCAATCCACTTGATATGATTGAGCACCTGCTGAGCTAGGTCCTGGGGACAGAGTCCCACCTTCAAGAAACCCATTGTCACACGGTCATAAAGATGACAGTGCAGAGTGGTGTGTCCAGATACAGAGGTGGTCCAGGGAAGGCATCAGCGCTCGGGGTGGGGTAGGAGCAAGCGGGCACTGCAGGGAGGTTCTGGGCTGGGAGGAGGGGCGTGACCACTGGAAAGATGGCTGTGCTGTGGAGCGGAGAGCAGGGGCTGGCAGGGTGCGGGGGGCAAGGCAGCAAAGTTGCCGCTGCAGTAACTCAGGTTAAATGTCCTGGATCGAGAAGAGAAGGAGAGAAGCAACATGGGCCATATTCAGGAGACAGAGTCTGTAGGACTCGGCAACTGACTGGGTGGGCCAGTGGCAGCAGCCCCTCATCAGGACAGCTGCCATTTACTGAGCACCCAGTGTGCCAGGCAGGGTTATAGGGGTTTCCCCCATGCTAAGGCGTTTAATCACAACCCTGTGTGCGGTAGGTTGCTACTATTCTCTCCCTTTTACAGATGTAGAAATGGAAGCACAGAGAGGTTGTGCGACTTGCTCAAGGTCACACAGCTGCTAACAGGCAGAGCCAGGCTCTAACCTAGGCAGCCTGGCTCTGAAGACAGATAGACCTGGTTTTAAATCCTGCTTTGGGGCCTTGTGTAAGTGATTTACCTTTTCCAGCCTCGGATTCCCCTCTGTTCACTGGGGATAATGATAGCACTTACCTTAAAGGTTGTTGAGAAGTCATAATGAGATGAGAGTATAGTACTTAGCACAGAATCTAACACACAGTAAGCCTTGAATAAATCAGAATTGCTATTATCACCAGAATCATTATTATTACTGTTTTATCAGGAAGATGAAAAGGAGAACATCTGTAATGAGCCCCAGGTTTCTGGTTGGGATTGTTAGAAGTGCCATTCACTGGGGGAGAAGGTGGGGGCTTGGGGGCACCAGAGGCCCAGTCTGGGACATGCTGCATCTGAGAAGTCTGGGGGACCCCACTTGGCAGAATCTGGGTGTCAGTGGACCTGTGGTGTGGAGCTAGGAGGGAAAATGGCCTGAAGTATGGATCTGGGAGTTGGGGTGCCTGGGGCTGTGGGGCTGTGTCCGGGTTCTCATGGCCTCACTCCTCCACCCCCTGGCCCCTCAGCACTTTTCAGAGCCCTCCATTTTCCTGTATGGCCTGGAGTGCTTCGAGGGGAAGGAGATTGAACTGAACCGGGAGGTGCGGAGCCTGCAAGCCGAGGGCTTCAACAACCACGTGCTGTCCGTGCGGATCAAGGGGGGCGTGTGAGTGTGGTGGGGAGACACGGGTGTGGGGCGGCTGATGTGGATGAGTGAGCGGCGGGATGCAGATTCCATGGGGGCTCTGGCCTCTTTCCCCTGCCTGCTTCTGTTTCACTTCCGTCCAAGCCAGGGAGGAGGGAGGAGTCCAGGCTGAGAAGAGATGCTGGCTCCCCGGGGCTGGACCCCAGCCTCCCAGAGCACAGCTGGCTTCACTAGCACCCTTCTTGGCCCTGCAAATCACAAATCTGGTTCCCAGCTTCCCTCCCTAGCCTCAGGACCATAACTACAGTCAGAGTGGGCCCCACATAGGGAAAAAGGAGATGGGGAAGACTCTGATGTCCATGCTTCCTCCACCCGTCTGTCTGTGTTCCTCTCTGTGTCTCCTGCACTTGCTGGGCACAGCTGGGTGCTGTGTGAGCACAGCGACTTCCGGGGCCGCCACTGGCTGGTGGGCAGCTGCGAGATCACCAACTGGCTGACGTACAGCGGGACCCAGAGGGTGGGTTCCCTCTACCCCATCAAGCAGGTGAGTAGCACGTCTGGGGTTGAGTATGTCTGTGCCGGCCTGTCTGGGCATGTGTCTGTCTGTGCATGATACACATATGTTTCCCAAACTCATAGCATTTTTTTGTACTATTAGCACATTTTTTTTTGCCATATCATCATTCCTCTTGGACCATTATCCACTTAATGTTCTTTAAATTGACTCACCTTTTTTTACTTTGTCCTTGCCTTATGGAATAATATCCATGAAATCATGGGTTTGATGTGTATGTATAATTTTTCCTTAATATACATTGTAATCTATACATGACCATTAATTTTAAAAAAAGAAGTTTATCCACATAGGATTGAAAATTTTTTGTAAAATAAATTTTACAAACCGCACCCCCCCACCCCCAGTAGTAAGCACACCTCACTCTGGGAAGCACCGTGTCCGCAAGGGTTTCTGTAGGTCTGTGCGTGTGTCTGGACGCATGTCGCTGTGCCCGTGTGCACTGGCATACACGTGCCTTCACATGGGAAATGGCCATGGGTCTCTGAGTCTTGATGTGTGTGCATGTGCCAGGCTGAGGGGATTTCTGTGCTCGTGACATCATTGTGTCTGTGTGTCTGTGGGCTTGGCAGGCTCACCCATGGATCTGTGTGTGCATGCATCTGTGCGAGTGGGTTTTGACTGTGTGTGCCTGTATTTGTGACACTGGAAAAGGTTTGTGTTGCTGTCTGAGGATGTTTGTATAGCCCCTATATTCTCAGACTCTTAGAAGAAATCTTGGTGATTATCTCTAACCCTCACATTTTACAGATGGAGAAATAAAGGCCCAGAGAAGTGGACAAGGATTTGCTCTGCAACCTTGGGCAAGACCTGTCCCTCCATGGACCTCAGTTTCCTCATCTTTAAAATGGGGATGATTTCTATCATGGGGTTGTGAGGATCGAAGATAAATAATGTCTGTAAAACTTTAGGATGGTGCTTAGGAGGGTGATCACGCGGCCAACCTTAGCTACCTTCACCGCCATCCGAGCCCCCAGCTGGTTTGTGGCAGAGCCAGGTGTGATGTCCAGTCCAGGGTGTACCACATCTGGCTAGCATGAGTGTGTGTATGCACTTCTCTTTGTAAGTGTGTGTGCCTCTGTGTTCCTACACTTTCCTAGCCTCTTAGCAAACATAAGTGCTGGCTTGGAGTAGGCTGAGCAGGCCCATGTGTGGGTTAGGTTGTGTGAGTCAAGAGGCTGCATGTATTCATGTGGTCTGCTGTGAATATCTGTGCAACCAGTGTACCAGAGGTGTATCTGTTGGTGTGTCTGTCTACATATGTCTATAGGTATCTTTATGGACATGGAACTGTGTATGTGCTTGCATGCTCATTATGTATATGTGTGCAAAAGGACTGACTTAGAAGCAGGACTAAGGGAGGTTTAGGGGCAGGAAGGAGGAGGTGGGAGCTTGATACTAGGAGGCCTGGAGTTGGGGGGCTGTGGGGGCCCAGCTGGGGGCGTCACTGCCCAGGAACCCCTGACCCTCGCTTCCCCTCCACACCAGCGCCGGGCTTATTTCCGCCTCTGGAATGCAGCACTGGGGGGATTCCTGGCAGTGCCAGACCATGTGGAGGACATGAAGGCAGGCCGTGTGGTGGTCTCTGAGCCCCGAGCTGGAGGCAGCTGCATCTGGTACTACGAGGATGGGCTGCTCAAGAACCAGGTACTGGGGAAGGGGCTGGGGCAGGGACATCAGGGCCCCGGGCACTCCTAGGCCCGTGTTCGGGAGTCCCAGCCCAGTCAGGAACAGGACCCACCCGTGGGCCTGGGAGACCGAGAGACGTGCACAGATGCCAGGCCCCCGGGGAGGTGGAGAATGCACCCCTGGGCAAGCCATGCTTTTCTCTGGGCCTCAGTCTCCCATCTGCAAAACAAGAGCATTAAACCAGATGCTTCTACGGGACCGTCTAGCTCTGATTTTCCATGACAGGACTTGACTCCTACTAATAATGACACATTCACTCCACAAACGTTTCCCGAGCACCTACGATGTACCAGGCCCTTTTCTAGGGGCTGGATTATAGCAGTGAGAAGACAGAAACTAACTCCTGCCCTCCTGAAACTTACATCCTAGTAGGGAAAAACAGATGAGAAACAACTCAAATAAATGCAAAATCTTAGTACCTTAGATGAGAAATGCTATGGAGGAAAAATAAATCAAGAAAGGAGAATAGGAATTGTCAGGGAGCCGACAATTATAAACAGAGTGGCTGGGGAAGCCCCTCCTGAGAAGGTGATGTTTGAGGGTGGTAGCTGCACAGATATCTGACGGAAGAGTGTTACAGGCAGAGGGAACAGCAAGTGCAAGGGCCCTGCAGTGCAAATATACCTGGCATTTTCTAGTTCTAATAAGGCCCCCTGAGTGGCTGGAGAGAAGTGAGTGAGGTGGAAAGTAGCAGGAGTTGAGGTCAAAAGGTTATGAGGAGTGTAGGTCATTGTAGGCCATTGAAAGGATTTCATCTTTTACTTGGAACTAGAGGGAACACCTACTGTGTGCCAGACACTGTATTATGGATTTATGAAAGCCTCATATAATCCTTACAAAGCATTAAGGGGTAGATTTTCTCCTACTCCCAATTTTACAGGTGGGGAAACCAAGGCACAGAGAGATTAAGCAACTTGCTGAAAGTCACACAGCTGGCCTTGGAGGCTCGTTTGATGCTTTGGAAGTCAGTCTTGGAAGGCTTCCTGGAGGAGCAACTCTTTTTTCCAGCCCTTTTATGGTTTCCCTTGTTGAATACTCCCCCAAACCAGGAACCAGTGATTCCCCTCGCCAAGGAAACCTCAGCACAGAAGGATTAAGAGACTTGCCCAAGGTCACATGGTCCGTTAGAGCCAGTATTCAAACCCGGGTGTGTTGAGGGCATCTGGAGATGGGTAGAGCCCCCGTGGGGAGGAACAGTGTCTGACGGCCTCCTGGGGCCTCAGGTGGCCCCCACCATGAGCCTGCAGGTGATTGGGCCCCCCAGCACCGGCTCCAAGGTGGTGCTCTGGGCTGAGAGCCGCCTGCCCCGCCAGAAGTGGAGCATCAATGAGTCAGGCCACATCTGCAGCCAGATGTTCGAAAACTGGATCCTGGATGTGAAGGGTAAGGGGGGATGTGTGTGTGAGAGGGCGCCAGAGGGGACTGAGGGCGGTGGAGTTCCGGTTCAGTGTGACTATCCCCCGTCTCTTACCCCCCACCAGGTGGCTGGGGCTACGACCGGGAGCACGTGGTGCTGTGGGAACCGGCCACGGACAGGGCCTCCCAGGCCTGGACCATTCAGGTGCTTTGAACTCTGCCCACCCGCCCTCCCCAGCTCTGGGGACTTCTGCTGGGTTGAAATGTTTTTGCAGGTTGTTTTTGTTGTAACATAGGCTTTCTAATACAAGTTTTCTAATATGCTCCTAAGTATCCTCGATTCGGTCCGTCGTGATATTTTGGAGGTGGGTGGGCCATGTGGGGAGCGGCTTGTCTCCCCGCTACACGCAGCCTGGCTTCTCCAGGCCGAGTCTTGGGTGCTGGGCCTCCCTCCGCCAGCAGAGGGAGCCCTGGGACCAGACAACACGGGCCCTGTGGTCCTTTATGCGTCATCCCAAAGGACGTGTCCTGAGAGCCTGCTCTGTCCCAGGTCTCCCAAGGGCTGTAGGGGCGCAAACGCAAACTGAGTCCTTTTGTCCGTCAGGGAACTCACAGTGCGCTGGAGGTTGCAGATGGGTAGGGTGAAATGTTCGATGACGGGGTAAGAACAGAAGTGGAGGGCACCCAGATGAGGAACCTAAACCATTTAGGGGGCACCGACAGGCAGCCTGGAGGAGGGGACCCCTCAGCTGAAATGTGGAGGATGGGAAGGAGTCAGCCGAGCTAACAGCTGGCAGATGAAAAATGTTCTAGGGACTCAGGCAGGTTGAGGGGTGAAAACAAAACTTAGTTCAGGGTGGTGGGGGACATAGCAAGCCAGGGAGGAGAGGGGAGTGGGACCCACACCCAAAAGGCCATGCCCACTGGGGCTCCTCGCTGTTTCCCCCAACTCTGGTTCCAAGGCTGAAAGGTTTGGCTTCATCCAAAGAAGCCAGGACGGGGGGTCTGGGGCCCTCCCCAGCTCAGGAAGGGCAGGACTTAGAACACTCTCCCCCGCTCCCCCACACACCCAGTCTAGCAGGCCCTCCTTGGTCCTTGGCCAAAGTCCTCAAGGATGAGGCAGAGATGGTTGAGGCCTTTGGGAACTGCCCTGGGGTTCCTTTCCTTCTCTGCAGCTCCCCAAACCCCAAACCAAGGAGGAATAGGAGTGGCCAGAGCAGCGTTTGTCCTTCCTGCCCTCCCAGCCCACAGGTAAGGGGTTGGGAAGTAGACAGCCGCCTCTTCATCCTTCTCCAGCCCCCAGTGGCTGGAGCTGCGAGCACAGGAGGATGCTTGTGAAGCTGGCTTTCTGGGGACTCAGAGACTGGAGGTGGGGCTGGGGTCTTCCTGGGCCTGAGAATCTCCCTGAATCCGTCATTCCGAGGACACCCAGGTTCTGGGGTGGGGGCTTCCTGGGCCTCTGTCACTGGAGATGCCCACGGTCAGAGAGGGGAGGCTGGTAGGGAGGTCTCTGGGACCATGATTCCCAACTCCCAAGAACAGATGAAGCAAATTTTACAATGAAAAGGAGTCATGAGGAGGGCAGGTGCTGGGCCTCGCCTTGCAGGGGGGTCTAAAAAGAGGGCCCTGCAGCATCTGCACCTCGGGGAAGGGAAGCTGGGGCGGAAGCTCCCCGGTGCCACCCTTCCTGCTGATGGGGGCATAGGGAAGCCCCTTCAGGGGGTGGGGGGGAGCTTGCCACAAACCTAGCTCTGGGTCAGGTGATGGGCAGTGACACAGGACCCCACTCAGGACAAGGATAACTTTACTGATCACCACCTGGGTGGTGCCGGCCCCTGCACATCAATGCTGCCCCGTTTTGGCCATTACCCCCAAGGCGCTGCCCTTTCACTTTCCACAACCTGGTGATCTCTGGCATCAGCCCTCCCACGGATGAGAGGGAGGGTCCTCTTGCTGGCGATGGTGGTGGCTGTTTCAGGGGGCACAGGGGCGTGTCACCTCAGCTGAGCTGGAAGAGGTGCATGAACGTACTGGTCAGCAAGAGGAGGACACAGCCGCTGCCCAGGCCGCTGCTCTCTGGGGCCCCACCCGTTGTAGCTTTCTTGGTGGTGTTTGTGGAGACTGCAGCTTGTATCTGCAAGAGGAGAAGTGGGGGGCGCTCAGGGGGCTTTTGAATCTCCTGTTTGTTATTTAAAGACAACATCCCCCCTACAATAAAACAGGCCTCAGCTCTCTCTCCCATATGACACTGCCTCTGCCACAGGTCCTCTCGGGCTCCCTGGGCTGCTCCCTGCCTTGACAAACAGGCGGGGACAGAGGTGGTCCCTGGCCCACCCCTATGAAACCTTCCTTTCACCACTCCCAGGCCACCGGCTCCTTCATGTAGAGGGAGGCAGACCCAGCAGCCATGCCCCCAGCCCCTCTGAGCCCCGGTTGCCTGGTCTTCTGAATGGGGAGGAGCATCCATCACAGTTGGGAGGGTCCATGAGATGGGACTGAGCGAGAAGGCGCTCAGGGAGAAGGAGTGGGGTCAGAGGGGGGGACGTGGGACTTCCTCCTTGAAGAAAGGTCCAAATGGAGATCAAGCTGTTCTTAATGCTTGATCAAGCTGCTCTTCATGGAGATTAAGCTGTTTTTGGTAGTCATCGAACTGTTCTTGATGCTTGATCAAGCTGTTCCTGATGGAGAACTTGATGGCTTCTGCCTCTTACACTGACTAGCCCCCTCTGGGCGCATGGGATGCCTGCAAAGCTGCCCCCTGGAATGGCGGTTGGTTTTGAGACTGTTTCTCAGTCTCTTTTTGGAGTGGGAGATTTCTGTCTTCTTTGTATCCCCCCAAACACCCAGGCTTCCTCCCCAGTGGGGTCCTCTACCACCTCCAGAACCCGAGCAGGCTTTGCTTGGCCATTTCCTGCTCCCAACCCCGTAGGAGCACTTCCTCAGGCTCCCTGTGGGTTGATGCCAGCATCACTCAGGGGCTGTCTTCCCAAACCTTTCATTCCCTATTACTCCACCACACCCCTCAGGCACCGCAGCGTGCCAGTGCTCCCCAGCTTTGGGTCCAGGCTGCTGCCAGGGAGCAGCCCTCAAGCAGTCTGACCCCCCCCAGAGGAGCTGGAAGGCTGGGCAGCCAGGTCTGCTGGGTCCCCGGTTCCCCTGCTGGGACCTGCCTGCCTCGGCGTCTGTGGAGGAGGCTGGGTTCTGGGGCCCCTGCATTCCCACCCTCCCGTGCCAGGCAGCTCTGGCGAGTCCTGGGCAGCAGTGTCAGGGCTCTGAGGGCTGCTCTTACCTGAACCATAACCAGGAGGCTGACGATGAGGAGGAGGATGAGGAAGCCCTTCATCTTGGGAAGATCTCGGTGACTCTCTTGGTGGTAGCGTTTGGAAATGAGTGCAGGGCAGTCTGCACTTCCGTTTCAGCTTGGCTGCTTTTGAACCAGGTGGCGAGGGAGGCGGGGTGGGGGGGTTGAGGGAGGGCCTACCAAGGGGGTACTACTTCCTTTCTATAAAACTGGGGGTTGATCCCTGCCCTGGGCTCTAGGGCTTCTGGATCAAGACCTGGCTGAACCCAGAGGATGAGGGATGGGCAAACCAAGGAGGCAGTGATGGGGCAGCTAATAGGGCCCTCGGCTTGGAGTCAAGCAACCTGAGAATTGAATCTTGGTTCCATCACTTACCAATTCTGAGCTTCTAACCAAAAAAAGCTACCAGGGGATTAAATGCAATAACTAATTTTTAAAAGTGAAATATAGAAATTCTATTTTTAAAAATAAAACGGTCAGGGGATAGGAGCTGAAGGAGAAAAGATTGGGAATAGATTTAAATTTCAAGATAAGCATGGAACTAGGTCCACAGGGTCAGCATGAAGGCTGGGGGAACATTAAGGTTTAGGAGGGGAAAGTGGATGTCCGTGAAAGCAGCAGAACACTGGATCAGGAATCAGGAAACCTAGCTTCTAGCACAAATCATAGCATTACTGTGAGCAAGCCCTTCATTCTCTCTGGATGTCAGTTCCTCAGCTAAAGCAAGAAGACTGAAGCAGATGATCTCTGAGGTTTCTTAAAGTCTAGTGTTACATGATTTTGGTAATGAAAATAACAGAAGGGTCATTTGTGTCAATCTGGGGTGGATGGGAGGGGAGCCAGCGGAGGGACTGGCAGGTGGCGAGACTCCAGTGGAAGGAGACTTGGGGTTTGGGAGTGAAGTCTCATTTAAGGGCTGGGGTGAGGATATGAATCATGAAACTGTTTGGCTTGTGCTCCATTTTTAATATATTCTCACTTTATTCTCCTTGGGATGCTGTGCTCCACATTTTCCTGATGAAGAAACAGCTTTAAAGGTTGGGTGACTCGCCCAAGAGGTAAATGGTGGAGCCAATCTCATTCGAACTAGAATTCATGTGTGAAGCCACAACCGTGTATGTAACCTCTGGGAGGGCCTTAGAATGCACCTGTTAAGTCCTGATTCCTTGACCCCCACCTACCCTTTCCGGAGACCCGGGGGTTGGCTCTGCAGCCCAGCTCCTGCCATATCTACTTTCCCTTCTTTAATCTATTTTGTGCCTCATTTTCAGGCCAGGTAGGAAAGGGAAACTACCCCAGCCACCCCCCCACTTCCCTTCTCAATTTTGGGCCTTCTGTTGCAAGACTGGGAGAACGCCTGAGTGAGCCCTTGGGGGCCTCTAGCCCCTGGCTGAGACCAGCTCAAAAGAGAAAAAGTACTGAGACTCCAGACTAGTGTAAGAAAGTTGAAAGGGGGGCGGGGGCATAAGACTTGGGGCCCCTGAAGGGTTAGGCAGGGATGTGGAGGAGCCCTTGTCTACCCATCATTGCTTGCCCCTATCCACTCCTTCAACCAGAGATCTCTCCCGAGCTCCAGCTCAAGTTCTAGGCTGCCTTTGGTGCACCTGTAGGGTCGGTGATTCTGGGGATTCATGAGAGCTGGGGAGGCAGCAGGATGCCGGAAGGGCACTGGCCCTGGAGATAGGAGGCTCATACTGAAGTTCAAGGCTACTTGGCTGGAAATTGACTTTGTCCCATTGATCAGTCTTTTCCCCTGTTATGAAGAGGCAGCTGGACAGCATAAGGCCAGGGGCCAGCTGTGGGATAGTTTCTCCGTGCCAGGGTACTGAAGTACTAGACTCATATTTGTAAAGAATTTCTTGCAGACCCAGGAGTTTCATTTTCCACATATTGAGACTCTGCTGTTGTGTGAGGCTGAGCTGGTTGGAGGTGGGGGGCAGGGAGGGTACAGTCCTAGGGGACAGGATTTGGGGGATGGAATGGAAGGATGTCTGGAGCCTGTCAGTATCTGAGAGAGGGAAGTAGGGACATCAAACCTTTTCCTCTCCTGCCCCTTGAGCAGTTTCATCCTGTCTTGACAACATCTGGATGACAGAACCCTGGTCACAAAGCCTGAAGAGCCCTGAGAAACCCTCATTTTACAGATGGAAAAACTGAGGGCCCAAAAAGGGCAGGTTAATGGCAGAGCTGAATAACCCATACCTTCCAACCCCTATGTCCCACTGTGCAACATCTCCAAACTTGATTTCTGAACCTTAACTAGCAAGATGGGAACTGTCAGTCTACACTCCTCAAATTCCTTAGTGTGACATTCAAGGCCCCCACCTTTCTCCCCAGCAGCATGTCTTGGGTTCCACAACCATCCCTCTCATACAGACCACATCTCAGCCCTGAGCTGCACCCAACCAGCAGCTCCCCAGCTGGCTCGGGCTCTTTGACATTGCATGTATTTCTTCTGCAAGGAAAGCCCTCCAATTTTTTTTTTTTAACTAGAAACCTCTTTTTCATTCTTCAAGACTTGGTTCAGAAGCTCCTTCTTCTGGGAAATTTTCCACTTCTCCTAGGAAACTGCCTCAAAGACAGAGAGTTGTTCCTTAATGTTCCAAGAGTCTCTTCTGTAGACCTCTGCTCTAAAGATTGTATCTTTAAAGAATATGGGCTGGCTCCCTGGGGTTGGAACCAGGTCTTGTCACCTCTTTAGCCCAAAATAGATGACAAAGATCACTGAATTCATGGGTGAATATAAAAGTGACCACTCCCATCTCCAAGCATTGCATGCCTGCATTCATTCACTCAACAATTGTTTATTATGGGGTAACCACAGACCAAGTATTGGAGAGTTACCAACACAGAGAAGAACTAAGGGACTGAGAGAAGTGAGCCCTTCATTTGGGGCTGCTTTTCCTCTAAAAGTGTTTGCTGCTTCCAGAAGCAGCAGCTGAGAAGCTGAGCAGAGCTTTCTACTCATATATGGGACTAGGGGGAGAAAAATTGTAGTTCAAAATCTACTAAAGAAGGGGGTCCTGGAAAACCCCTCCCCAACAAGTTTGTGTTGGGACCATGGAGGGCTACACCCTAGGAGAAAAAGTGAACAGGAAACAGCCCAGCCCTCATAGAAATATAAAACAACCTGGCCAAAACAAAAAACAACAAACAAAAAACAAGAGAACAAGAGATAACAAATAATTCTACAGAAGATCAAAATAATGGATTTATCAATCAAACTTTAAAATAACTATGCTTAATGTTTTCTAAGACATATAAAATAGGAAGAAGAATTTTGGCAGAGAACTGGAAATTATAGAAAATAACCACATGGAAATTCTAGAACTGAAAAATACAAAAATAGAAATTAAGAACTCAGTGGAGAGGTTTAACAAATGCATACAACTAAAGAGAGTATTAATGAAGAAGAATTAGGAAAATGACTCCTAAGAAAATATTTATTATGGCATAATATATTTATTACATGCCTACTGTGTGCCAGCACTGGCCTAGGCATGAGGGATATGGCAGTGAACAAAAGGCTATAGTCCCGTCCTTATAAAGCTGACTTTCATAAAGGGGAAAACAGATGTTAAACAAATAAAAAATGATAATTTTGGGTTTCAGTAAATGCTATGAGGAAGGCAAGAGGGAAATGTGAAAAAACAGAAATTGTGGTGGGGGGGCAGAAAGAGTATGTATCTTGGGAAAGTGGTTGGGAAAGGACACTTAGAGGAAATATTTGTTTTGAGACCTGCAGAACAAGAGGCATCTAGGCATGCAAAATCAGATCGCTGCCCTGTCCCAGTTTCACAGTGTACTCTAATGATTGTCCCAGCAGCCCCATTCCACATAGGGCAGGTGCTCAATATGTACTTGTTTAATGAAGGACTGGAATACAGCCGGGGTGGAAGGAGGGGAAGGGGTTGCAGCACATATTACAGTGTGATCTGCCCTGAATCATTCATCCCCACCAAGAGAAGGCTGTGATCCCAATAGCATAATAGAGCACTCCAAGGTAAATATTTATCCATCCATCCATCCATTCATCCTATCATTTACTCTTTCAGTCAATTTATCGACATCTACTGTTCATCAGGTAAGATGAATGAATGACGGTCCCTACCCTTGAAGAGCTCATAGTCCCAGGGGAGACCTATAATGAAATAATCACAAAACGGAATAAGAAATGCTATTTGTAATGGCAGCAGGGCTATTAGAGAATAGTGAAATGACTAATTTTCCTTGGAGGGGGTGGGGGTGAACTAGAGATAGTTTCATGGAGCAGAAGACATGTGAGCTGGTTCTTGAAGGATCGAGTAGGATTTTCCCAGGTGGAAAAGGATGTTCCTACTGGAAGGAGAGACCTGAACTTAGGGAAGAACATGACAGTTTCTGGAACATTGAGAAGGGTGGAGAGCAGGACTTAGAATAAGAAGGCCCTAAATATCATGCTAAGCTAGAGAGGATGAGGGCTTTGTCTAAGGTGGTGGTGATGTGGGTAGGGAAGAGAGAGAAGGTGAGAGAGAGAACCAGGAATCCCTGGGCTTGGAGACCTCTCTCTCTCTTTTTTTAAATTTATTTTTTCTATTTTTTTAATTTTCCTATAGTTTTATAGAGTTATATTCACATACCATACATTTATCCACAGTGTACAATCAGTTGTTCATAGTATCATCATAAAGCTGTACATTTATCACCACAATCAGCACCTGAACATATTGGTTACTACAAGAAAAATTGCCTTCTGTGCTCCTATCACACAGTATTATGCTATTTATTTCTGGATCTATATAATCAATCCTAAACATTCTGTAGTCCTTCAGCATCAAATGGCTGGTCCCAACCCTCTTTCTGTCTCCTGGTCGCCTGTGTTGTCAGCTTTTAACTCCCAAAGTTTGTTCATTAATGTCTGTTCATATTAGTGAAACCATACAGAATCTGTCCTTTTGTTTCTGGCTAACTTCACTCAACATAATGTCCTCAAGGTTCAT
>PVKY010000496.1:0-47646 GCA_004027775.1 Bradypus variegatus
CTACATCACCGGTGAGTGCTGTCCCCCAAGGGAAGTTCTGGGCATCAGGGCCGTGTAGGGGCATTCCCAGCCTGCTGCAAGGATGGCTGTATGGGGCATGTTAGTTTCCCCGTTTTTGCACACCTCTGCCTTCCTACCTCCAGGACAATTAGCTGCAGGTGCGCGAAAGGCTATCATCCACTCCAGATATTGTGGCATGTGCACGAGTTGCTGGAAACACTTCCTATCGTACTGGGTTGTTTGGCGCAGCTCTGGGCTGTGGCACCGGGCAGGAGTATTCCCAGCCTGCCAGGAAGATGGTTGTATGGGGCGTGGTTATTTTCCCCTCGCAGATAACCTCTGCCTTACTCGCTCCGAGACAATTAGCGGGTGCATGAAAGGCTATCATCCATGCCAGATATTGGGGCTAGGCCACAGATTGTGGGGACGCAGTTTCCGCCATGCTTCACTGTGAGGTTCTTATTGCCTTATCCACAGCCGCTTCTGGGTTTTTAAACCTAGTCCAACTCAAACACCAACCCATGGTTTCCCCAGGCTGCCAGTTATCCCACATGCTCGTTTCAGAACACAGACTCCCAGTTTCACCAACTGCATGGTTCCCATGGATTTAGCAGAGCTTGTCCAGCTGATGCATCTCTGGAACTGGTGCTCTGGGTCACTTTCTGTCTTTTATCTAGTATTTTTCACGGAGATATTTTTTTGCCCTGTCTTTCCTAACTGCCATCTTCTGGAAGTCTCTCACTACCATTAAAAGTTAAGGTTTTACCACTTCAAGTGAAATGTAGAAATCTTACAAACTTTTTGCCTTTCTCCTTTATATTGCAGTTTTGTCAATATATATTACATCCACATTCAGTGAAAACCTTAGAGACAACGTTGTAATTTTTGTTTTGAAAATCCATACAAATAGAACTTAATAAGAAAAAATAGCTCAGTATATTTACTCAGACATTTACCACTTCTGTTGCACTCTTCTTCCTTCCTGAAGTGCCAAGTTTCTCTGTGCCACTATTTACTTTTCACCTGAAGAACTTCCTTTATTCATTTTTGTTTGTTTGATGTTTTCAAAGTAAGGGGAGCGGATCTGCTGGGGAAGAATTATTAGTTTTGCTTCAACTAAGAATAGCTTTATTTAACCCCTATTCTTGATATTTGAGATGGATATATATAGTATTCTAGATTGAACTTTCTTTTAGCTCTTTAAAAATATGCCAGTCACCTGGCCTCTGTGCTTCTTGATGGATTATCATGCAATGGGTCCTCTTTGGCTGCCTTCAAGATTTTTTCTTTATCTTTTATTTTTAGTAGTTTGGTTATGATATGTCTGGACATGGTTTTCTTTGAATATATCCTGTTTGGGGTTTGGCTCATTCAGCTTTGTGAATCTTTAAATTTGCCTTTTACTGCATTTGGGGAGTTTTCAACCAATTTCTCTTAAAATAATTTTTATTCCAACATCTCTTTCTGGGAATCCAGTGATGCAAACACTTTTGGCATTTTTCTGCAAGTCCTGAGGTTCTGATAGAGGAGGGTTTTTTTTTAATTTTTAATTTTTTAGATGGTTTTATTCATACACCACACAATCCAGCTAAAGTAAACAATGGTTCCCTGTATAATTACGTAGTTATGCATTCACCACCACCATCTATATGAGGATATTTCCATTTCTTCCACAAAGAAAGAGGATGAAGCAAAAAAAAAAGAAAAAAGCCAACTAAAAGGCAACATGAAAAAGTAAAATACCTTAAAAAAGTCAGACAGCACCACTTAATACCCCACTTAAATAGGCATTTAGCTTTGGCATGTTGCCTTTGTTATAATTGATGGAAGCATATTACAATGTTACTGTTAACTATAGACTCTAGTTTGCATTGATTGTATTTTTTCCCCAATACCACCCCATTTTTAACACCTTGCAAAGTTGACATTGATTTGTTCTCCCTCATGTAAAAACATTCTTATATTAGTACCTTTAATCATAATCATTGACCACTCTGTTTCACTAAGTTACATAGTCTCAGTCTTTATGGTGTCCTACATGCCCCTAATGTTCCTCTTTCAACTGTACTCACAGTCATCCTTGGTCAGTGGACTTACAGTATTGTGCTCCAAACCTCTCTCTCCTATCTTTTCCCATCTACCTTTTCCCAAAGACTGCTCCCTCCAGTATTTCCTGTAGAGCAGGTATCCTGTTCACAGACTCTCAGTGTCGCCTGTCTGAGAATATTTTAAACTCCCCCTCATCTTTGCAGGACAGCCCTGCCAGACATAGACTTCTTGGTTGACAGTTTCCCTCTTTCAGTATCTTAAATACGTTGTACTACTGAGAAATCTGGACATAGTCTCACCGAGCTTCCTTGCATGTGATAGATCACTTTTCTCTTGCTGCTCCCAGAATTCTCTCCCTGTCTTTGACACTCAATAATCTGATTATTAAGTGTCCTGGCCTAGGTCCACTCAGATCTATTCTCTCTGCGGCACACTGTACCTCCTGAATCTGCAACCCCATGTCTTCCTTAAGAGACAAGAATTTCAGTGATCATTTCCTTCATCACTGTTTCTGCCCCCTTTCCCCTCTCCTCTCCCTCTGGGATACCCACAATACATATATTCCTGCGCTTCATGTTGTCATCTAATCCTGAGACGCTGCTCGTACTCCTCCACTCTTCCATCTGTTCCTCTGTGTGTCAGATCTCAGATGTCCGTTTATCCTTCAGCCCATGAATCCCCCCTTCTGCCCCTTCAAATCCGCTGCTGTATGTATCCATGGTGTTCTTCATCTCTTGTATTGTGCCTTTCATTCCTATAAGTTCTCCCAATTGTTTCTTCAGACTTCTGAGTTCCTCCCCATGTTCTCCCTATCTTCTCTTTATATCCCTCATCTCACCTGCCACATCTCCCCCAACTCGCTGTCCACACCCTTGAATTGATTTAGCATATTTGCTAGAAGTTCTTTAATCAGTCGTTTGAACTCCTGTATCTCAGCTGAAGTGTAAGTTTGTTCCTTTGGGTGATATCTTCATTTTTCTTAATGTTACTCGTAATTTTTTGTTGTCTAGGCAACTGGTTCCTTTAATTACCTGTCAGATATTCTCCAACCAGATGGGCACAGGTCTCAGGAGGAGGATGTAATTGGTATCACATTTCCCTGCGGAGCAGGTTTTCTGACTTCCCCATGAGGCCTTCAGACTTGGTGCATTTCCCATCCTGCCCAGCAGGTGGCACTTGTCAGTCAGTAGCTCCCCACTGGCCTTAAGAAGTACAGTGCCGAGAGCCTAAGATGGCAGCTAGGAGAGACAGGGCAAAAAAACATCTCCGTGAAAAACACTAGCTAAAAGCCAGAAAGTGACCCAGAACACCAGTTCCAACGATGCACCAGCCAAACAAAGTCTGCTAAATCCACAGGGACCGTGCATTTGGTGAAACCAGGAGTCTGCATTCTGAAACGAATGAGTAAGCTGGCTGAAAGTCCAGCGGCTGCATTATGGTGTGGGAAAACCATGGGTTGGCGTTTGGAGATGGACTAGTTCTTTTTAAAAAAAACCTGGGACCGAGTGCACATACAATGGTGAGAACGGTGCAGTGAAGCACAGCAGGAGCAGGCTGTCGCCAACACCTTGGTGTCTGGCGTGGAGGATAGCCCTCCCCACACCCACTGCTGATTGTCTCGGGGCCGGGGGAGCAGAGGGGAGCGAAAAGGAGAAAGAAACCACGCCTCTTGCAACCATCTCCCTGGCAGGCTGGAGACACTCCTGCCTGGGGACTGAGCCATAGCCCAGAGCCACGACAAGAGTGTTTCCCACAGCATCGTGCACACACCACAATACTGGCCATGGACAGTGGCCTTTAGTATACCCACAGCTAATTGTCCTGGAGCTGTGTGAAAAGGGGAAATTAACACGCCCCATTCAGCCATCTTTAAAGCAGGCTGGGAGCGCCCCTGCACGGCCCAGCAACCCAGGGCTTCCCTGGCAGGCTGGCACGCACTAGTGATGTGGTGCGGCCTTCCCTCAGCAGAGGTCCTGGAAGAGCACAGCTGGGAAGGGGGACCAGCTTGGAAATCCCAGGGACCCTACGCAAATGCCAGGGACTTGTGGGTCAGCAGCAGAGACAGTCTGTGGTGAGACTGAAATGAAGGCTTAGATTCTTGAAACAGCCTTAAATCTCTGGGAACACCTGGGAGGTTTGATTAACGCTGCTCTGCCTCCCTAACCACCCAGGCACACGCCCCACATTCAGGGCGGACAGCACCAACAACACACCCAAACTTGATGCACCAATTGGACCCCACAAGAATCAAACCCCCACATTCACAAAGACAAAGTTGGGGAGAACTGACTTGAGGGGAATAGGTGACTTGCGGATGCCATCTGCTGGTTAGGGAAAGTGTACGCCACCAAGCTGCAGGTCTGTCAAGTTAGGGATCAAGTAAAGCAAATGCTAAGAGGCCAAAAACAACAGAAAATCTTAAAGCATATGATAAAACAAGATGATATGGAGAACTCAAACCCAAACACCCAATCAAAAGATCAGGAAACACAGTACTTGGTGCAATTAATCAAAGACCTAAAATCAAACAATGAGAGGATGGCACAGGATATAAAGGACATGAAGAAGACCCTAGAAGAGCATAAGGAAGAAATTGCAAGAGTAAATAAAATAGAAGATCTTATGGAAACTAAAGAAACTGTAGGCCAAATTAAAAAGACTCTGGATACTCATAATACAAGATTAGAGGAAGCTGAACAATGACTCAGCGTCCTCGATGACCACAGAATGGAAAATGAAAGAACAAAAGAAATAATGGGGAAAAAATTGAAAAAATCAAAATGGATCTCAGGGTTATGATAGATAAAATAAAACATCCAAATTTAAGACTCATTGGTGTCCCAGAAGGGGAAAAGAAGGGTAAAGGTCTAGAAAGAGTATTCAAATAAATTGTTGGGGAAAACTTCCAAAACCTTCTACACACTATAAATACACAAAGCATAAATGCTCAGTGAACTCCAAACAGAATAAATCCAAATAAACCCACTCCAAGACATATTCTGATCAGACTGTCAAATACTGAAGAGAAGGAGTAACTTCTGAAAGCAGCAAGAGAAAAGCAATTCACCATATACAAAGGAAACAACATAACACTAAGTAGTGACTACTTAGCAGCCACCATGAAGGTGAGAAGGCCGTGGCACGACATATTTAAAATTCTGAGAGACAAAAATTTCCAACCAAGAATACTTTATCCAGTAAAACTCTCCTTCAAATTTGAGGGACAGCTTAAATTTTTCACAAACAAATGCTGAGAGATTTTGCTAATAAAAGACCTGCCCTACTACAAACACTAAAGCGAGCCCTACCGACAGAGAAACAAAGAAAGGAGAGAGAGATACAGAAAAATTTAACAGACATACATAGAACATTACATCCCAAATCACCAGGACACACATTCTTCTCTAGTGATCACGGATCTTTCTCCAAAATAGACCACATGCTGGGACATAAAACAAGCCTCAATAAATTAAAAAAAAAATGAATATATTCAAAGCACATTCTCTGACCACAATGGACTACAAATAGAAGTCAATAATTTTTTATTTGTAACTCCACTATTTACTTCCTACAGGACATAAAATACATAAACTCTAATGACAAATCAGTGGTTTTGGACTTAATGTAAAATATGTCATTTTTGACAAGAACTACATTAAGGTGGGGGAATGGAGGAGTATAGGAACATAGTTTATGTGTCCTATTGAAGTTAAGCTTGTATCAAAGAAAAACAAGATTGTTATAGATTTAAGAGGTTAAATTTAAGCCCCACTGTAAACACAAATTATCAGAGAATGTGACCATAGAGATGAAAAGTAGAGTATGGGTTATGAAAAGTGGGGGAAGGGGCAATGGGGAGTCAAGAAATGAGTGTAGGGTTGCTGTTTGGGGTGAAGGGAAATTTCTAGTAATGGATGGTGGGAAGGTGGTAGCATTGCAACATTCTAAATGTGATTAATCCCACTAAACGAATGCTAGGGAGGGGTTGGAATGGGAAGATTTAGGCTGTATATATGTTTCCACAGTTGAAAAAAGAAAACAGTCTAAATAGGCAATGACAGTTAAATGCCAAGGATGATCCTGGATGTTATCTGAGGATGGAGGAGAGGAGGCTCAAAGGGACATAGTTGGGACATAAGAAAAAAAAGGAAATATAGAATGTAAGTTTTGTATCAATGTTGAATTTCTTGAACTTCTTAGCTGCGTTTAATGGGATTGCATAAAAGAATGTTCTTGTTCATGGGAAATGTATGTGTGAATTATATTGTTTGTTCAAGGATGTGTGCAGCTTGCTCTCATATGATCAGAAGATAGAGCAATAGATGGGTGATAGGGAGGGAGGGTAAGAAAGAAATGGTGGTGTGACAGGATGTTAAAGTGGTAGATCAGAGTATTGGGGGAGGGGGCTAGAGGTATGCTGGAGTTCTGTGTATGGGGTTTGTATTGTTTTTGCGACTGTTCCTGTAAGTTTGAATTTATTTCAAAATAAAATTAAAAAATGCTCAGAAGGCACACTTACACTGATTAAATTGGCAAAAAAGAGAATAAAACACAATGCTCTTTGGATGGATTATATGGTTTGTGAATATATCTAAAAAAGTTGCATTTAAAAATTGTAAAAAAAAAAAAAAAAGAGAACAGTACCTATAATTCTTAGTAGACACTGCCTTGGCCAGGGGCCGAGGGTGTCAGAAGCCAAGCTTAAGCTGTTTCTGTTTTTTTTTTCCCTCAGGCTCTGGGGTCTGAGCTCTCTGAGGAAGGGCAGCCCCCTGAGCTGGGCCCTGCCTCCTTCTTTCCTTAGGAAGACAAGCCCTTTAGGGGTTTATCTCCTACATTTGACTTCTTCCTTTGTCTGACCTTCCCAACTCCACCCTTGCCTGCCTGGGTCAGTGCCCACAACTGAAAATGCCTGAAGCTTTCTCTAATGAGCTACTTAGAATGGGAAGGAAAAAAGAGAGAAAGCCCCTTTTCAGAGCCAATTTCCAGCTCCCCCGTGTCACCAGTTGGCCAGAGTTGGTACCCAGTTTTTTGTGCCCCTTTTCTTGGGACACAGCCATTGTCCAGTGTTCTGAGCTCAGCCATCTCCACAGCCTCTGTTTTTATTTTATTTTTTCCCATCATCCCTGCCTCCTCTCTGCCGGGAATGACCTCAGGATTCCTTTCCTGCTTGCTCTGGGTTTATCTGTGCTCATGGCTTGCAGACAGTATTCCAAATTTGTTAATTAAAAGTGCAATTGGAGCTTGGTTAAGTTACTTTCCCCTGCTTTTTTCCACAGGGAATGTTTCAGCTCAGCCTGCTGTGCTGGTGGGGGAGGGCACCAGCACCACAGTTTGGGGAGCTTTACTTATAGTTCTGTGCTGCTCTCAGCCGTTCCACCCATTCTGGGCTGGTGTATGATGTATGTCTAGTCATGGATGTCCCCCAACAGTTTTTCCAGACTATTTACTAGTTGTTCCTGGCCATTTACTAGTTGCTTTAGAGGACTAACTAAACTCCACATCTTCATGTTGCCATTTTGCCCTACGTCTTCTGTTAATGTTTTTTCCTGTTCAAACCGAGTAATTATCAATCTATCTTCAAGTTCACTGATTCTTTTCCCTGCCATCTCCACTGACATTCAAGGGAGCCCATCCCTTGAATTTTTCCTTTCAGTTGTTTTTCTGCTCTATAATTTCCACGTTTTTAAAAAAAATAGTTTTCTTCTTCCTAATAATTTTTATCTTTTAATTCATTTCAAGAGCATTTGACTTACCTCACAGAGCATGGTTATTATAACTGCTCTTTTTCAGATAATCCCAATGTCTGAGTCAAGTTGGTATTGACATCTGTTGATTGTCTTTTTCCTTCAGAGTTGAGAATTTCTTGGCTCTTTGTATGTGGAGTAATTTTGGATTGTATTGTAAAATGTTTTGCAAATTGAGACTAAGTCCTATTAAAGTCCTCTGGAAAATGCTGACATTTTGTTTTCTGCTCAAAGTGCAAGTGCCAACTCTCCTGCTATGAGCTCTGGCTCTGGTGTCAGTTTTCAAGGCCCATGAGTACCAGCTGGGTTGGAAACTTGCGTGCCGCCCGCAGGGCCTATCTTGTCGTGTCTGTCCTCAAAGCCTTGCTTTGCTTCCTCAGACCAGTTCTGTGCATGAGCAGCACGGCTGTACCTGGAACGCAAACACACCTTCAGGGATCTCTTTCTCCAGCTGCCTCTTCTCCATGGTCTTCCTCATAATCTTGTGTCTTCCAGGAGCCCCCTCTCCTGGTCCTATGGTCAGGAAGCTCAGGATTTCCCTCCCCACGCTGCTGAACAGTTCCTACAACCGGGTCAGCCTGAGGCCAAAGAGAAGGGAGAAAAATAATGGGGACTGCCCCACACCTGCTTTGGGCTGAAGGTCCCCCTTTCCTGGGTCCTCCCAGAGTCCTCAAAATCCACCTACAGGCAGGCAGTGTCACAGTTTCCCCATCTCTATCCCACAGGAGCCCCCCTTCCTGGTCCTCTGACAGGGATGAGACAGAGGAGGGCTTTTCCCTGGTGTTTCTAATGTTGGTCTCAGGCACGGTTCTGATATTGGCTAACCCGGAGTCTAAGCCAAGAGATGAAGAGCAAAGAAAAAGTTTAAAGAACTTGTTGCCATGTTGGCTGTTCTTAGAGGCCTGAGAGAATCACTTCATTCATCCTGTCAGTGACTCTTAGTTGCAGTCCCTGGAAGGGATGGAGTGTGGGGTGTGCTTATTCCACAGGAATCTCTCAAGATCATTTCTCAAACCAGGAAGTCTGTGGCCACTTTAGTCGTCTCACTGGCAGTCACCTGGGACCCACTTTAAATCTTGTTTTGTATCCTGCAGGCATCAGCACAGAAAAGGAACAAGAGGGACGTCGGTGACCCACTGCAGCTGTCCACAGAAACCTGCAGGCTCTGGTAAATGGTGTCACTTCTTTTGTCTCCCCAGGTGTAGCCATGACCTTGCTATGTGGTAAGTCTATAGGTTCAGGCTGTACCCTGGTGTCTTCCCTATAAATACAATGTGGCCCCATAATGCAGAGCCTCCCTGTAATAATCAATAGAGCTTTTTGCTACCTCAAAGACCTCTTACCAGTTACTAAATTGTCCCCTATCTCTGAATGTTTCCTTCCTTAAACTTCTCTTTTCCTTCGATAAACTGTGTTATGCTCTATAAGAGTGACTGCCTTTTAGCTGTTTAACGTCACAAGGTAAACTTAATGAAGTAACAGGTTTGACAGGAAGAGGGCAATTAAGACTGTAATGTACTTCAAAGCATCTATTAGTACAACACAGGCAGCTGACACAAAGACAAATCATGAGTGACTGCACCTATCAGAGGATGTCACTTGGTATAGATGAGTCTTTTACACTAATATGAACTGTTTTTAAATTACGGACTCAGTGTAAGGAATAAAAAGCTCTCTTATGAACTCTGTCCCTGAACCCAAAGCCTAAGTTAGCTCCCCCAGGGGGCCTTCATGTCATTATTTTCAGCACTGCGCCTTCCCTCACCACCCTGGGGTAGTGTTGTAAGGTGTTAGCAGTCTGCAGCCAAGTTGCAATCCACAACATGGAACTTCTAGTAGCTACAAGATCAGAGTGTTAAGGTTTGGGAGCTCGTATACCCACGTAACTCTTGCGAAAGATTTCCTTTTTTGCCTCACGGAGAATACGTCCCAAATTGTGAAGGACAAGTCTGCAAGGAAATGGTTGTGACAACCACAACTTCAAAGTAAGTTTAAAACTACAATTTCAGATAAAATCAGCAAGAGCACGTTACCAATGGCTGTGACTCCGTGTCTTTTTCATGGGCACAAACACTCAAACCATCTTCTGCTGGTGCGTGGGCAAAAGCAGCTCCTTGGCGCACATTCTCCAACCCCCGAGGCCCCTCGGTGCCCAAAGGAGCATAAATGCCAGCAGAAGCTCACCCTCACCAAAGTGACAGTGATACGCTGTGCTGAAAGTTAATACTGAATTTCCAGGACTTGATAGGAACTTTTCTGTTACAATTTCAAATCTTTGCGCATAAATCACCACTATCCCTTATAGAATAATGCAGGTTCGGTACATGCGATTGTTCGCCTATGTCTGGTGTCAAACCGCACCTGCCTCTGACCACACACCCACCAGCCTTGTCCTGGACAGGCCAGTGTTGTCACAGGCCCAGCTGTCCACACGGATGCTCCTGGAGGGAGAGGAAGACCAACCCAGAAATCATGCCCTGGGCACACACGTTTCAACTGTACACGAGTTTCTCTTCAGTGCTGTGTTTTGTTCAGGCCCAAGCTGATGAAATGAGGTTTCTATTCCCTGAAGGAAATCAGAAGTCTGGCAAAGGCTCAAGAAGAGAATTCTGGAGAAGGAACAGTCAGGGACCACCGTGGACAACTGCGAGTTCACTGTGGGTGCACGTGGTACCTACGGCACATGACCTGCTCGGGGCAGTGGCAGCGCCTCAGTGGACACTCGTGACCCTTGGGGTGTTCAGGCTCTTGGAAATTCAGACCTAAATTCAAAATTTTAAAAATGTCTTAAAGCCTGGGAATGGGGAGCATAACAGCTGCTAACCCATAGTTTTGTGTCTGCAGCCTCTGTGCTCATGAAGAAGCCAACTGAGTAAGGTGGAGAGGAGAGGGGAAGAGAACGCACCCAAAAGGGGCCACAGTCTGAGTTCCAGACTTGGAATGCTGCCTTATGACAAAAACAACTGATCCTTAAAATTTGAGAATTGGGCAATTTTCTTACACATAAGCCCAAGAGAAATGCCTCCAAGCCCATCACGTCTGGTGGAGGCCTGGAAGCAGCCACCTGTGAACGGAGCTCCCACAGGGCAGACCACGCTGGATGCCTCCCAGAGAACAGCAGAGCACCCGCCTCTGGGGCCCCAACCAGCTGCCCGGCCCTGGCGGTTCTGGGCTGCATTCTCTGGGTGGGACGGCGGTGGGGTGACCCGTCCCCACACACAGGATCCTGAGCAAGTCTGCAAATGGCAAACCACCGAGTGAGAAGACGAGGGAGCGGCTGCATCCTCAGGCCTCCGCCCAGGGCTTGGGAGGTGCATCCTTGGCAGGTGAGATTTTGTTACCGTCACATAAAAGGTCTCATTCACATGATGGTTTCACTTTTATTGTTTAAATGGCTGAGTTATAAATCCAGCTAGTGTGCAGTAATTTCATAATTTTTAATATGCATATCTGCAGTAACATTGTGACAGCTCCATACTGTGGATTGACACACAATACTTAGAACAGCTTTATCATATTTGGTCTTTAGGTAAATAATAAATGTTTTAAAATTCCCTAAATATACCATTTTGAGCCATTTCATTCCACCAGGAAAATAGTTTTTTTCCTCTCTTTAAAAAAAATTAAATACCAAAATAACTACATTTAAATAAATAATGTTATGATGATGACATTAAAAAATTCACAATAAGGCCAGAGCCCTCTGTTGTCACAGCTGCTCAGCTCTCAGGCCCCAGAACTCTCAGGAAAGGCAAGTGCTTTCCGTCCTGGGCGTGAGGGCTGCGGCCACGCGGGCCTCCCCTGCTCCCTCACTTCTGCCTCCTTCCAGCTTGCTTTGCTCTTTTGGAGGAGAGGAATCGGCCTCGGGATCAAATTCAGTTTGGGAAGATCAAAGGGGGTTTCCCACTGAAAATCAGAAAGTGACCCAATGCCGCATGTACCTACTGTGGGGCCGGGGGAGCCACCGAGCCAGCAAGACCACGGAGGGGTCTTTGATCTTTGTTTGAAAAGGGTGTGTGATAAAAGATTGAATCTTTTTTCCAAATGAAGTAGTAAGAGTTGTGCCGTTTTAAACGTACACAATACTTAGCAAGACCTGTTTTACCTAAGAGTGGAGAATTATGCCAGGGACAAAGTCAAGAGAGACAACTGAAAGGAGCAGAATGAAACAGGTAAGTGCAGCTCCAGGGGTCCCGTGGTTCTGCCCCTGGCCCGGCCGGTCCTCATGGTGCACGCAGCAGGGACGGGCAGTCAAGCAGGCTCGGGAGCCACTGCTTCAGCACAACACGCTGCGGCGCTGGAGCAGGACAGAGGCTGGCCTCTCTGTAGGCTGAAAACAAGCAACCAAAACAAACGAAACTACATTGCGTCTTTTCCCCAAATGAAATTTCACATGAAAAGTACTATGTGATTCCAAAATTTCCAGAGGAGAAATGGAGTGATTTGAAATGTCAGACCCCATTATTTTGTAAAGAAAAAAAAAGTACACCTCAAAATATTCTAATTCCACGTGTGAAGAACAAAATACTGTCTGCCTCTCGCGCCTGCCGCGGCGGGTCCCCTGCAAGGCCGGTCCCAGAGCCGGAGCTGGGCACGGAGCTGGGTCTGCTGTCGTTGCCAAGCGGAGCCCTCAAGGGCGGGCGCGGGCTGCCCGGCAGGAGGAGCCCACGGTCACTGGAGCAAGGTTGGTGGTGTGTGGTTTTTTCAAGTGTGATTTCTGTTTTTGAATTAAGGAGTTTTAAGGCCACCTGGGTTTTGCATGTTCAGTGCTGAGAGGTGAAGTCCAGGCACAGGGCCCCCCGCCAGGTGAGACCGTGCTCCACGCATCACTCGAGAGCAAGTGTTGACTTTTGGCACCACAGCATTGTATTCCTTACAGGAGGAGACATCTCCGGGCTAGTTCTGGATGCTCTTGCCCCTTGCGGCAGTGGGTGACGCATCCACCTGCACAGCAATGACAACGCTCTCGCCGTCCTCTGTCTTGATCCGCTTCGGCTCCAGCTGCTCCGGCTGCTCCAGCTGGCTGCCGTTCTGACGCTTCGTGGGCAGAGAGGCCGAGGCTGAGGCGTGTGTGGCCAACAGGTGCAAAGGACTCGCAGACGCTGCAAAGAGACCCGGTGTAAGACTGTACACTCCCAAGGAGGCCGGCCCCCGGGACTCAGGCTGGTGCACCCAGGGCACAAGACCCCATGAGAGCAGCCCTGCCTGAGGGGGTCTCCTCCAGGTGGGGAGCACGGCCGGACCTCGGGGCCCCACGCATTGGCAGGTGGCACCTTTGTTAGTGGCTCCTCCCCACAACAGCCACCCTGCCCTCCTGCTCCCAGGCCCCTCCTCCGAGAGCAGGTGCCAGGTGTCAGGTGAGTCACCTGGAGGAAGCCCTCTGCTCTCGGGCCAGGCCTGGGCCAGGTCCCAGGGTGACCCCAGCCCCCGACCCTGAACAGAACCTGCTGCCACCAACTTCTCTTTTGATCTCGATGAGATTCCAGCTATTTCAAAAGCAGACTTGTTCATGGCCTTGCCTGACTGGCTTCCCAACTTCTCCACCCCTCCTCCACAGCCAGGCCCTCCACTCCTGGGGTGCCTCTGCACTCATCCCCCAGCCCACCATCTCGGTTCAGGCTTGTCTCACCCACCCCAGGGTGCACTGGGAGGGCTGCAAGTGCGTGGACAGAGGAGGAGCCCACACCTGGTCTGACCATGTGGGGCAGGCCCTCATCTGGCTGGAGGAGGACCGGGGCCATCTCAGATGGTCACATGCACTCGCAAAGCAGCATCCACAGAGACAGCCAAGACCCAGCATGGTCTGGACACCAAGCACGGCAACAGCCCCACCACGGGCCGCTCCCTCCGAGCACAGTGCAGGCCCTTCCCGTCACTCAACCAAGGCCACACACACCGAGCCAGCCCCTTGCTGTGAACAGCACGGACGGAGGCCAGAAGCTCTGCCTCATGTCCAGAGCTGCGCTGGGTGCAAAACCAGACGAGACAGTTCCTCACATGAGGAGATGCAGCAACATGTTTGAGTATAGCACAGCCTTGGGAGCAGCCCGGCTGGAGTTACGGGCCTGGGAGCGTCCTGCCCAGGGACCCCTTGAGCTGGGCAAGCACGTGGTCTCGCCCGAGGGGGCCTCACGGGCCTGATCGCACCGTATCCACAAAGACAAACTGACACGCACAGCAGAGGCCTAGGCAACCCCGAGAAAGGGGACAAGGGGTGGCCAGCAGGGGGGCTGGGGGCCGAGGGAAGGAGAGGAGGGGCACTGGGCACCGTTCCACCTACCTGGGCCGAGAGGAGGGGCTGGGGGCAGCACCGGAAGGGGGGCAGCGGGAGCGGCCCTGTGCTCAGTTGGGGCTCGGGGGTTCTGGTGGCTGGCACTAGTGGGCAACGGTGTGGGGGGGGCTGCTCGGGGCCCGGAAAACACCCAGGTGGTCACAGGCCCATATCCTGGGTCCCCAGGACGAGCCGGTCCTGGGCTCATGGGGCCTGGAAGTGGGTCTGCCCTGCGGCTATGAAGAGCTCTAGGGTGGGGAGTGGACTCCAGGCACCAGCACTCCAGACACGTGAGTTTTCAGACGCTGCTATGCAGAGGCCCTCCACCGAGGTGATGCCCGAAGTCACGTGCGCAGACAAGGACGTGCAGAAAAGAACACAAGTGGACCACGGCAAGAGGGGAAGCGCCAGCACTGTTCCCTGTCCACCTCATCTCAGTCTCCCAGTCGAAACCCCAACAGGCTCAGGTGCAGAAACTGACAAGCAGCTTCTGAAGTTCACACAGAAATGCAAAGGACCTCAAAGGGCCAAGACCATTTTGATAACGAGCAAAGCTGGAGACCCGCGCCCCCAACAAGGAGAGGTTTGACAAAGCCGCAGGAATCAAGCGCGGGGCGTCCTCATGGCGAAGCCCTGAGCAGCAGAACGGGCACCCAGAGGTAGGCCCAGCAGATTTCGAACGAGGGGCCGGACAATTCAGTAGAGAAAGCGAATTGCAGAATGAACAGTTCTGGGATAGCTGGGGATCCAAAGAGGAGGAAATGAATGTCATCTGACCTAAAATTTAACTGAAAATGGATGCCAAACCTAAACATAAACACAAGAGCTAAAACTAAGAAACACCTAAAAGAAAACAAAGGAGAAAGTCTTAGTGATCTTGGGTTTGACAAAGATCTCTTCAATACAACACAAAAAGCAGAGAAACTGCACAAAATAAATAAATAAATAAATAAATAAATAAATAAATAAAAGGATAAACAGTTTCTTTGCCCCATTCAAGAAGGTAGAGGGAGACTGTTAGAAACATCTATTTCAAAGCTGCAGAAAACAGCTAAAGGGCTGCAGGAACTGGGCAAGCACAGAATCAAGAAAATGCCGCTTCCCAAGCCACAGGAAAAGCTCCGGGTGCCCTCACTGCCCCTGCAGCCCTTGGGCTCCCACTGGGCGCCAGGAGGACCAAGTGGGGAAATGCCCCTGACCTTGTCATCAGGCAGCAGTAACTTCCTCCATCTGAAAGAAGCAGGAGAAACAATCATGTCCAGACTGCTTGGGACAGAAGACAGCCAGCTGAAGGTCACACCGCAGGGCCCCCTTGCAGAGGGAGTGGAGGGGCTTTCAATTTCCTGCACATGCGGGACCCCTAAGGCAAGACAGAGGCTCAGAAAAGACAGAGGGGCCTGCACGTCCATTTTGCCTTGGGCTGACCTTGGCAGGATGGTTGAACTCTGCAGGAGAGCACCAAGCAACACAGCAGCCTCTGCAGACACTGGGAAAAGTGCTTTTTGCATTCGTTTTTGTTAGCACATGGCACTCAAGGCAATCTCTGTCTTATCACTAGCTGGATAAGGACCAAATCCCAGAGGGAACACCTTAAAAAATTAAAATGTATAGCAGGCAACAAAAGATTATAAGAAAAACAAAGAAACAGGAAATAATGGCCCAAGCAAAGAAGGAGGATAAAAACTGAGAAACCATCAACAAAGAACACCAGACTTGGGACATACCAGACAAAAACTTTTTAAAAAGATCTTCGATATGTTCAAGGAGATAAAGGAAAACAATGAACAAAAACCACAAGAATCTCAGATACAACAATTTTTAAAACGAACAAAAGAAAACACTGGAATTGAAGACCAAAATAACTGAAGCAGAAAATTCCCCTGGGAAGAAGGCTGGAGCTGGCAGAAGAAAGAATCTGTAAACTCAAAGACAAGACATTTGAAGTGATTCAGGCTTTGGAGCAGACAGAAAAAAGAACTGGAAAAAGTGAATAGAACACTAAAAGACCCATGGGACACCATCAAGCTTACCAATAAACAGATTGTGGGAGGTCAAGAAAAAGAAAGAAAAGGGCAGAAAGATTATCCAAAGAAATATTTCACGATTTAAACAAAAGATATGAGTATGTACATTTAAGAAGCCCAAGGAGCCCCAAACACAATAAATTCAAGGAAATACAGGCCCAGTCACAGAGGAGTCAATGGTTCAATGTCAAGGACAAGGAGAGAGTTCTGAAAGTTGAAAGAGAAAAGCAATTGTTATGTACAAGGGAGCCCCAATAAAATTATTTGCTTATTTCTCATCAGAAACTACAGAAGGCAAGAAGGCAGTGGAAAGAAATATTTAAAGTGCTGAAAGAAAACAAATGACACCAAGAATTTTATATCCAGAAAGATTGTCTTTTAAAAAATGAGGAAGAGATTAAGATATTACCAGATGAACAAGAAAGCTAAGGGAGTTTGTCACAACTAGACCTGCCCTACATGTAGTACTAACAGGAGCTCTGCAGACAGAAGGGAAAGGATGCTCGGCAGTGGTTCAGGAGGCACAAGGAATGATGACTCCAGTAAAGAATATAAATGCAGTATTGTTGTATTGTGTGTTTTGGTATGTAGCTCCACTTTTTTTACTTCTGTGTTCTAAAATGCAAATGCATATGAAGTACTGATAAATCTATGGTTTGGGACATACAATTTATAAAGTTTTAACATACAGCAAGTACAACAAAAAGGCAGGGGTGGTGTGGTGTGTAAGAACAGTATCTGTATGCTATTGAAGTTAAGTTGGTATCAAATCAAATGTGATTGTTACAGATTTAGGATGTTAAAGTTTAGCCATATGGTAACTGCAAAGAAAACATGAAAAATATATACAGAAAGAAATGAAAAAAGACTCAAAAGGGTACAACACAAAAAATCAAATAAATATGAAAGTAGGCCTTAACAAAAGAACTGAGGGGCAGAAAAGTTATAAAACTTACAAAGACCATAGAGCAAGATGGCTGAAGAAAGTCCTACATCATCAGTAGTTACTTTAAATGTAAATGCACTGAACTCTCCAGTCAGACAGCAGAGATTGGCACGATGGATAAAAAAGCATGAACTATATTTCCTTCCAGGACTAGAAAACATCTAGAAGAAAATGTAGGGAAATATCTTCAAGACCTTGTGTTAGGCAATGGTTTCTTAGACTTTACACCCAAAACCCAAGCAACAAAAGAAAAAAATCGATAATGGGACCTTATCAAAATTAAAAACTTGTTTATCAAAGGACTTTATCACAAAAGTGAAAAGACAACTAACTCGATGGGAGAAAATATTTGGAAACCAAATATCCAATAATAGTTTAACTGACATAGAGAAATCCTCAACAATAAAAAAAAACAAGCAAAAAAGACAAAACAACCCAATTAAAAAATGGATAAAAGATTTGAATAGACATTTTTCCAAAGAGGATATACAAATGGCTAAAACACACATGAAAAAAAGTTCATCTTCACTAGCTATTAGGGAAATGCAAATCAGAACCATGAAATTACCATTTCTCACCCACTAGAATGGCTACTATTAAAAAAAAACAACAGAAAATTACAAGTATGGGAAAGGATGTGGAGAAACGATACAAGTATGGGAAAGGATGTGGAGAAACGCACATTCATTCATTGCTGGTGGGAATGTAAAATGGTGCAGCTGCTGTGGAAGACAGTGCGGCGGTGCCTCAGGAAGCTAAGTATAGAACTGCCATACAGACCCAGCAATTCCACTTCTAGGTACTTACCCAAAAGAACTGAAAGCAGGAACTCAAACATATTTGCACACCAATGTTCATAGTGGTATTATTCACAATTGACAAAAAACAGAAGCAACCCAAGTGCCCAGAAATTGATGAATGGATAAACAAAATATGGTGTATACATATGAGAGAATATTATTCAACATTAAAAAGGAATGAAGTTCTACCCATGTGACAACATGGAATAACTTTGAGAACATCCTGTTGAGTAAAATAAGCTAGACACAAAAGGACAAATATTGTATGATCTCATGAATATGGAATAATTGGAAAAAGCAAACTCATAGAGTCACTATCCAGAATGTAGGTTATGAGAAGCCGGGCTGGGGGTAGGAAATGGGGAATAAACGCTTACCTTGTACATAGTTCTGTTTGGGTTGACTGTAAAGCATTGGTGATGGACGGTGGTGGTGGTAGCACAACACTGAGAATGTAATTAACAGTACTGAATTATATGTATAAATGTGGTTAAAAGGGGAAATTTTAGGTTGTATATGTTACTAGAATAAAAATTAAAAAAAACCTAAGACTGTAAACACAATGAACCCTATTGTGAACGATGGACTATAGTTAACAGGACAATTATAAAAATTTTCTTTTATGAATTATAACAGATTACCACATCAATACAAGGTGTTAATAATAGGATGGTACACGGAACTCTGTATTGTATATATTTTATGCATGATATTTTTGTTAATCTACAATGTCTCTAAAAAAAAATAAAAATATATATTTAAAAAAAACCATATAGACTGACAATCACAATTTAACAGCATAAATCCAAAGTGTACTACTGTCCCCATATTCCCTTAACCCAAAATGCTAGGTCAGGAAAAAGGTCTGTCAATTAAAACATTAGAGTCTGACTGGAAAAAAACAAACAAACCAAAACACAAACCCAAACAAAAAAGCACAAACCAACAATATGTTATTTAAAAGAAAGTCACCTTAAATTCAGACACAACTAGGCTGAAAGTGAAAGGATGGAAAAAACATATCATTAAAACAGTAACCAAAAGAGAGCTGGAGTAGTAACTATTATCAAATAAAATAAACTTTTAAGCCAAAAACTGATATGAGGACCAAGAAGGTAACTGTAGACTGATAAAGGGGTCAATTCAACAAGAAAATATATGTGCACCTAATAGCAGAACCCCAAAATATATGAAACAAATATTGACAAATAATGACAGGTCTACATTAATAGTAAGAGATTTCAATAAACCACTTTCAATAATGGATAGAACATGTAGACAGAAGATCAACAAGGAAACAGAAGACTTGAATGAAACCCTAAACCAAGTGGACTTGAGACCTACAGAGAATACTTCACCCAGAAGCAGCAGAACACACACACTCTACTAGTACACATGGCTGACTGATATGTGAGGTCACAAAATAAGTCTGAAGAAATCCAAAAATTCTGGAAGTAATACAATGTATTTCTTATGATCACAACGGAATAAAGCTAGATAAGAAACCACAGAGGGAGAACTGGAAAATTCACAAGTGAAAATTCATTGCTGAATTCTACCAAACATTTAAAGATTTAACATCAATACTTATCAAGCTCTTTCAAAAAACAGAAGAGGAGAACTCATTCTTTGAAGCCAGCATTACCCTGAGACTGAAGTCAGATAAAGACAACACAAGAAAAGAAAATTACAGACCAATATCCCTTATGAATATAGACGTAAAAACCCTCAACAAAATACTGACAAACCAAATTCAACAGAATTATACACCATGACCAAGTGGGATTATACCAGGAATGCAAAGATCATCCAACATAAGAAAATCAACCAATATAATATACATTAATAGAATGATGTAAAAATACAAAACAGAAAACATGATTATCTCCATTGACACAGAAAAGGCATTTTACAAAATCCAACATCCTTCCGTGATAAAAATACTCAGAAAACTAGGAATACAAGGAATTTTCTCAACACAATAAAGGGTGTACATGAAAAAACTCACTGCTGCCTGCATACTCAGTGATGAAAGACTGAAAACTCACCCTAAGATCCAGAAAAAGCCCCCTGTTGCCACTGTCATTCAACACAGTACTGGGAGTTCTAGCCAGAGTTATCAGGCAAGAGAAAAAAATAAGAGGTATCAACCCTGGAAAGGAAGAGTCAAATGATCCTTATTTGCAGATGAGACCCTATATATAGAAAATCCCAAAGCAGCCACAAGAAAGCTACTATGCCTAATAAATTCAACAATGTTATAGGAGACAAGATAAACAAGTAGGAGTTAGTTGGGTTCCTAAATCAGTTCCATTTACAATAGCATGGAAAAGGATAAAATACCCAAGAATAAGTTTAACCAAAAAAGGTGAATAACTTGTACACTGACAACTACCAAACATTGCTGAAAGAAATTTAAGACAATTAAATGGAAAGATAGCCATGCTCATACACTGGAACACTTAATATTGTTAAGTTTATGTCAATACTCTCTAAAACAATCTGTAAATTCAATGCAATCCCTACCTGATTTCAAAACTTATGCAAACCTACAGTAACTAAAACAAATGCTCCATGACTTCTCTTACATGATATACTTAAAATAAGCAAACTCATCAAGGCAGAAAGCAAAAGAGTGGTTTCTAGGGTTGGGGGAGGGGGATATAGGGAATTATTGTTAAATGAGTATGAGTTTGGGTTGATAAAAACTGTCTGGAAATAGTTTCAGTTTCAGTGGTGAAAGAGGCGGCCCAGATCTAGGACATAATGGACAAAGACCGAGAAAGCATTGTTTGCTGAAAATGCTTTAAAAAAAAAAAAAAAGGAAAACAGACAAAGAACTAATAGACATAAGGATAAAACAAAAGAAAACAAGAGAATATCAATAGAGAGCTAAAAATTATAAAGAACAAAACAGAGCTGAAGACCACAGTAACATAAATAAAAAAATTCCCTAGAGGTTCAACAGCAGAATGGAGTTGGCAGAAGAGAGAATCAGAGAACCTGAAAATAAGACAATGGAAATCATTTAGTCTGAGGAATAGAAGGAAGAAAGAATGAAGAAAGTGAACAGAATCTGAGGAGCCTGTGGGGACCTCCAAGCATTGTGGGAGTCCCCGAAGGAGAAGAGAGAGAGGGGCAGAGAGAATATTCAAAGAAATAGTGGCTGAAGACTTCATCAAGTTAACGAAACACAAGAATATACAGGCATACTTCATTTTATTGTTTTAATTTATTCCATTGGCACCATTTTCCCAACAGCACATGCTCAATTCTTGTCTCTGTGTCTCATATTGGTAATTCCCACAATTTTTCAAACTTTTTCATTATCATTACATCTGTTACGGTGACCTGGGGATCAGGTTACTATTGTAATTGTTTTGGGACACCATAAACTGCATCCATAAAAGATGACACACCTAATGGATGAATGTTGTGTGTGTTCTGACTGCTCCACCAATCAGGTGTTCCCCATCTGTTGCCCTCTCCTTAGGCCTCCCCGAGACACAACAATATTGAAATTAGACTAATTAATAACCCTACAACAGCCTCTAGGTGTTCAAGTGAGAAGAAGAGTCTTCGTAAAGCTATAGCTGCACAGACAGTGACTCCTCTGATGGAACCGGGCAAGGATTCAACATTCTAGATGCTATAAGAAGGTTCACGATTCATGAAGAGGTCAAAATATCAATGTTAACAAGGGTTTGAAGAAGTTGGTTCCAACCCTCAGGGATGATGACTCTGAGGGGTTCAAGGCTTCAGTGAAGGAAGTGATTGCAGAGTAATAGCAGGAGAACTAGAATTAGAAGTAGGGCCTGAAGATGGGACTGAATTCCTGCAATCTCATAATAAAACTTTATCAGGTGAGGAGTTGTTTCTTATGGATGAGTAAAGAAAGTAGTTTCTTGAGATGGAATCTACTCCTGGTGAAGATGCTGTGAACAGGGATGAAATGACGACAAACAGAATATTACACAAACTAAGTAGGTAAAGCAGTGGCAGGTTTTGACAGGATTGACTCCAATTTTGAAATAAGTTCTATGGTGGGTAAAATGCTTTCAAACACCATTTCACATTACAGAGAAATATTTCCTGAAAGGAAGAGTCGATCAATGTGGCAAATTTCATTGTCTTATTTTAAGAAATTGCCAGTCACTCCCACCTTTAGCAACAACCACCCTGATCAGTTGACGGCCACCAGCAACAAGGCAGGACCCTCCTCCGGTAAAAAGATCACTACTTGCTGAAGGCTCAGATGATGGTTAGCACTGTTTGGCAATAAAGTCTTTTAAAACTAAAGTATACATAAAGTAAATTAAAGACATAATGCTATTACACACTTAACAGACTAACATATAGTGGAAACATAACTTTTTATGTACTAGGAAAACAAAACATTCATGTGACTTGCTTTACAGTGGTGTCTGGTAGCAAACCTGCAGTAACTCTGGGGTCTGCCCATACACAGCCAAGCCACTCGCTGAGCTCCAGACGTGATTAAACTCACAGAGAAACACCACGACATATTATAATCAAACTGTCCAAACGCCAACGATAAGAGATGAAAGTGTCACATACAGTGGGCCTCAAAAGATGAAGTTTCGATTTCTCATCAGAAGACAAAGAGGCAAGAAGGGAGTGAGATATATTTTAAATGGAGAGAAAAGAATGCCAACCAAGAAGTCCAAGTCTAGCAAAACTGTCTTCCAAAATGAAGAGATTAAGTCATTGCCAGATAAAGAAAAGCTTAAGGAGTTGAAGGGAGGGGACACTAGACAATTGGCTGAAGCCAAAGGAAGAAATAAAGATCACTGGTAAAGACACTGACATGGGGAAATCTAACTGTCAGCACTACTGTGGTTTTGGCTTGTATTTCCACTTTTTACTTCCTACAGGATCTAAAAGGCAAATACATCAACATACTGATAAATCAGTGGGTTTGGATTCCTAACATATAAATATGTAATCTGTTAGAACTACATAAAGTGGGGGGGGGGGCAGGGGGTTAAAGGAACATAGTTTGTGTAGACTATTGGTAAGTTAAGTTGTTATGAAACACAACAAGACTGTTATAGACTGAGGATGTTAAATTTAAGCCAGATGGTAACTGTGCCGTTTTGGATGTATTATGTCCCCCCAAATGCCATGTTCTTTGATGCAATCTTGTAGGAGCAGACATATTAATTTCCATGGAGATGTGACTCAATCAACTGTGGGCATCCCGAGACCTTTGATTGGATAATTTCCATGGAGGTGTTACCCTGCCCATTCAGGATGGGTCTTAACTGAATCACTGGAGTCCTATAAAGGTGTCCACAGACAGAAGGAGGTGCTGCAACCAAGAGGGACACTTTGAAGAATGCACAGGAGCTGACAAAGGATCTGGTACACAACCTGGGATCAGCAGATACCAGCCACATGTCTTTCCAGATAACAGAGTTTTTCTGGATGCCACTGGCCTTCCTTTGGTGAAAGTATACTTGTGTTGATGCCTTCATTTGGACGTTTTCATGGCCTTCAGACTGTAACTCTGTAACCAAATAAACCCCCTTTATAAAAGCCAATCCATTTCTGGTATTTTGCATAATGGCAGCATTAGCAAACCAGAACAGTAACCACAAAGAACATATGCAAAATCATAAGGACAGAAAATAGAATACAGGTTGCTGGGGGCAGGGGAATGGGGAGTTAGTGCAAAATGGGTGCAGGTTTCTGTTTGGGGAGATGGGGAAGTTTTTAGTAATCGAGGGCACTGCAATATTTGATTAATCTCACTGTATGGTATGCTTGGGAGGGGTTGAGATGGGAAGATTTATTTTGTACATATGTTTCCATAATTTCTTTCTTTTTTTTTTTTTTAAAAGAGCAACTAAAGCGACAATGACAATTAAATGCAATACATTACCCTGGATGGGATCTAAGAATGGAGAAAAAAAGGCCCAAGCAAAAGTATGGAAAAAGACAAGGACAGACAGTTCCTCAGGGAGTTGTGCCAGCAACCCACTTTTGGAGAAATACAGAAAAAGATGACAGAAATCAACTTGATTCTGCATTGTTTGTTGAGTCACTGTTAGAATTATTCAAGGTGGGAACAGCCCTTAACTAGAGCCAACAAACGAGAAAGGAGCCCCCACCAGGGCCTGTCTGTCACACCAGGAGCAGGAAGGGCACAGGGATGGGCACACAAAGAAAAGGCTCTCGCCTTCTAAGCTCCATCAGTGGGAGAAAGAGGGGCCCATCTGTACAAGACCTGAGACATAGCTGCACTTCGGGGTCCTCTGCCCACTGCAGCCCCCAGCCTGCTTCCAGCCTCGGCCCGTGTCTGCTGAGCGTCCTTCTGGAATACTCTCCTGTGGCAGCAGAGTCAGGGTCCTCTTGCACTTGCCTACAGAGGCCGCCCACTGCGTTCTCTGGGCATTTACGAGATGTTCCCCACCTCCGGTTCCAGGTCAGTCCAATACGTGACTGACGACCACGGACACCTCACATGCTTGTAAAGACACTTAGATACAATGAAACTTTTTGCTTCCTAAGGACACAAAACCTCCCTAGATAAGTTACCGTTCTTTCAGACTGAAGTCAAGTGTCTGGGACACTTATCATTGGCCAATGCCCCCCTGAAGTCAGCCTATTTTGTACAGGAAATGGCCACGACAAAACGCGTTTGCATACTGGGGCTGGGTGTCCTGCAGGAGACGGGTCCCGTCCTGAGACAGGATGTGGCACACTCCAGGACCTTCACTGTGGGGGAGGAGACAGCGAAGGGGCCGCCCAGATGTTCCTGAGGACAGGGCTGCTGACGGCGTGCTTCTCTGTCACTGCTGCCCGTCTCAGAGCCCCTGATGCCCTTGCATTGCTAGAGTGGCCTCGACATGGCTGGCGACCCCGGGAACCAGGGTGCCTGAATGCCCACAGCCCTGGGGAACAGCCCTCACCCTGGCTGCTCTCCCGCCCTCTCAGGTTCAATGCTGATCGGGGTTCCCCTGTGTGAGAGACACACGGTCAGTCTCTGCATCTTATGCAGAAGTCAGTCCTCAGGAGGTTTGGCTTCTGTTCCCCAAACACAAAGCCAGCCCAAGCGGCAGAGCTCAACGCTGCTACTCCAGCTGCCAGCGTAGCCTGGTCTTCAGGTGAATAACCTGCCCTGACAGTAAATATAAACACAGGGATGCGGTTTCTCTCCAGGAGGATGGGCTGGAGGAGAGCAGAGCATCCGGGCTGGTCGGACATTGCGCTGAGAAGGCGTTCCAGGCTCTCCTCCTTGAAAATCACCTGTGGGTCCCGGATACAAGTGTGAACAAGAAAACCAGGGCTGGTCTTTGCAGGACGTGTGCAAATACATTAACATATCTAGAACATATATAGAACAAGACATTTGTCATTTTAACCGTGTTTATGTGCACAATTCAGGGCATTAATTACATTTACCATGTTGTGGTACCATCAACAACTTCTGTTACTAAAACTTTTTCATTACCAGAAACAAACTTTTCATCCATTTAGCAAAAACTCCTCGTTCTCCCTCCTAGCCCCAGGGCCCTGGTACCTCCAACCTACTTCGTATCTCTCTGAAATTGTTTATTCTACTTGTTTCATATCAGAGAAATCATACTACATTTTCCCTTTCATGTCTTGTTCTTTCACCCAATGAAGTGTCTTCAAGGTCATCTGTGCCACTGCATGGGTCAGAACTTCATTCCTTTTTATGGCTGTGTGGAGAGACCATGTCTCGACCATCCGTGTCTGCTGACGGGCACTGGTGTCCTCCTCCTCAGGGCTGCTCTGTGCACGGCGGACAGACAGCTGTTTGAGTCCCAGCTTCCAATTCATGGGACATAAACCAGAGGATAGTATTTCTGTGTTTGTGGCTCCACCAAACTTTTCCACAATGTCTGTACCGTTTCATACCCCAGCAGTGAGCCAGGGCTCCTGTTTTTCCACAGCCTCAGCACCAACTAATATTTTCTGTGTTTTATGTATCAGCCACCCTGGGAAGGGGTATCTCATGGTTTTGATTTGCATTTCCCTATAACTAATGATGTATTTATTGGCCATTTGTATATCTTTTTTGCAGAAATGTCTATTCAAGCCCCATGCTCAGTTTTTTATTTGTGTTGACTTTTTGTTGCTGAGTTGTAGGAGTTCTTTCTATATTCTGGATATTCAACCCTTATCAGATATATGATTTCCAAATATTTTCTCCCATTCTGTGAGCTATGCTTTCACTTTTTTGATAGTGCCCTTTGAGGCAAAAAAGTTTTTCATTTTGATGAAATTCCTTTTATCCACTTGCTTTTGTTGTTGTTGCTTGTCTTTTTGGTGTCCTCTCTATGAATTTATTGCCTGTGCCAGTTTGGATGTACTATGTCCCCCAAAATGCCATGTTCTTTGATGCTGTCTTGTGGGGACAGATGTATTAGTGTTGATTAGGTTGGAATCCTTTGATTCAGTGTTTCCATGGAGATGCACCCCACCCAACTGTAGGTGATAATTCTGACTGGATAGATTCCATGGAGGTGTTAGGTGTTCATTGCATCACTGACATCCTATAAAGGAGTTCATAGACAGAAGGACCCCAGAGTAACTGAGAATGACATTTTGGAGAGGAGCTGCAGCCAAGAGGGACACTTTGAAGAATGCACAGGAGCTGAGAGAAGATGGAACACAACCTGGGATCAGCAGACTCCAGCCACAGGCCTTCCCAGCTAACAGAGGTTTTCCGGACGCCATTGGCCATCCTCCAGTGAAGGTACCCGATTGTTGACGTGTTACCTTGGACACTTTACGGCCTTAAAACTGTAACTGTGTAACCAAATAAACCCCCTTTATAAAAGCCAATCCCTTTCTGGTGTTTTGCATAACAGACAGTATTAGCAAACCGGACACTGCCTAAAACAAGGTCCTGAAGCTCACCTACGTTTTCTCCTAAGAGACTCTCGGGTGTAGCTCCATGTTGGGCACTGGTGTCTGGCACCCCTGGAGGAAGTGACTGCCGCGTGGCCGTGAGATGTCACACTGTCATTTACGTAACTGTGTGCTCCAACAGCCTCTACCCCACACAGGGCACACTACCCAGCAGGAGCCTGCCTGGTTTGAGGATACCCAGGGAAATTCCGCAGCTGCTGTGGAATCGAAGAAGGCAGGTGCTTGTGGGAGACTGAATTCTGTACCCAGAAAAACGTGTTCTTCATCTTGTCCGTTCCCGTGGGCAGGCACCAACCTACACCAGGTGCTGCTTTGGGTTAAGGTGTGGCCGGGTCAGGATCGGTCTCACTCCTATTACTGGAGGAGGAGGCAGAGGCTAGGAAAGACTACACCGCTGTGTGCATCGCCAAGTGATGGAAAAGTCCAGAGCGAGGATCGCCAGCAGCCAGCCCCAGACAGCAGACTTCAGGGAGAAAGCGCCGCCTGGCTGGCGCCATGAATTTGGACCTCTCCCCACCTCAAACCGTGAGCCAGGAAATCCACACATTTAGGCCAAGCCACTGCTGGGTCTGTGTTTGCAGTTGGGAAATGAAGACAGGAGTCACGGCAAAGGGATCAAGGCCTAAGAAATTATTTGAGTAAAAGAAGCAAAAGGCATCACAGGGACAGAGCCACTGAGAAGACACAGTGGAAGGAAAGGGTACAGGGCAAGTCTAAGATTCAAGGTTTCTCACAGGGCAGGCGGGCAAGGCCAGCCAAGGCAGAGGGCGGCTGGGAGAAGGTTCCAGGTGGTTCTATAAGCACGCTAACCAGGCAATGGCAGGAGAGCCACCACCAGTGACTCACAAACCCTTCCGAAAGCAACAGAAAGAAAATAAGGACGGGAGACGTCCCAGGGCCTTCACACCAGAGCCGGAGCTCCACGAGAGTGGGGGCATGGTGAGGACACCTGAGGAGGCAAACATCCGTGCAGGAGGAGGGGACGGAGAGGCACTTTCAGCACAGCGTGGCTGTGAAACCACAGAGCGGATACCCCAGGACACCCCGAGCCGGTGTACCCAGTGCTGAACCTCCCCGCCCCTCCAAATCCTACCACAAAGATGGAAATCTGGCATTAAAGAAGGACATGCCCAAACCACATGGCAAATGGGAGGGGGACCCTCCAGCCAGGTGCAGGGAGAGATTCTTGGGAGAGCTAAAGCAGATGTGATCTGAGGACATACTCAGGGTCCAAGGTCAGGGCGCTTCCAAAGAGGGCCCAGAGCTGCCCCCTAGTGCTGTCTGGGGAAACGCAGCAGGCGGCACCAGAACCACCAGGTGGCCCACTCACTGTGGCCTGGGGATGGCTGGGACCTGCGGGAAACACGGCCAGAGCCACGAAGAGAAGCAGCGAGTGCCCTCGCTCAGGGGGGCATGCCCAGGCCAGCCTCTGCTGCCACAGCGGGCAGCGCCGAGCAACTGCCCAGACCATCCCACACACGTGCTCTGCAGCAGGAGACGTCGAAACGAACACAGCGAGGGACACAGCAAGGGCTCCCGGGTCAGCCGGCAGCACCTCAGCCCTCTCCCCTCAGTACCCCTCAAATTTCAACAAGGCTGGCTGTGCCCTCTGCCCTGCTGCTGTTCCGGAATCTCAGGGGACCCTATGAAATCCAGAGGTCCCTCCCGGCCACTGGGATCCAAACGCCCGACATAAGTAGGGAAAGTGGCCTGGAGGAGGCCGGGGGTGGTGGGTGACCCGTTCTCTCTGTCGGAAAGAGAACAATCTAGAAAACACGAGGCCAACACAGCAACAGCAGCATTTGACAAATACACGACACTCAGAGTCCTCACAACACTACGCTGAGCTCCTGTCACTCTCACTTGAGGGTGGAAGTTGAGGTACAGAGGGAGGCTACTGGCTCAAGTCACATGGCAGTGAGCGGCTGTTGGGTGGGAAGGCCCCAGGGTAAGCGTGGCTGCTGGAGAACACATGCTCTCCTCCTTCACAAGAATACAGCAACGGGGGCACCCAGAGGCACCCCACGTGGCCAGTGACACGCTCACCGAGAGCACTGCCACTTCTGTGCATCCTCAACCCGGCACACCGGCAGTAAGACTCCCAACCAGCCCCCGTCAGTGCAGCCCAGGCTGCAGGGTGCGAGCAGGGGCACCCAGCCCGGCCACGAGGAGGACCCGCTGCCGTCCCCTGTGAAGGCAGAGGCCTGAGGCAATGGAGCTCCCGCCCCAGGCAAGGAGAAGCAGGAGGCCAGCACGGGCCTTCTGAGAGGGCAGCGTGCGCCCTGGAGGGTGCAGGAAGGAGCAGTCGGTGAGGAAGGGCCTTGGCCTGCAGGCAGGGCTCCCTTCGCAGGCTGATGGTGTGGCAGGGCCCAGGAGCTGGGGCTCACCCACTCCCCCCCAGACCCTCCGCTACAGTGTGACAAGGAGGAAGCAGACTCCTCAGGGTGCAAACCCCAGATGGCTGTCCCAACACTCCAGAATGGGAAACACAAGACCAGAATCAAGTCTGGGGCCGCAGAGCCCCCCGAGGTCCCAGCTGCAAGGCCCCTGAGCCAGCACCCACCCTGCTCAACGACTGCTCCTCCCTCAACACCTCTGTCCCAGGCTGAATAATGAAAACCAGGTCACAGCCACGCATGTGTCGGAACAGAGAAGGCAAGCATGAAACTCACCTGGGCTGCCACGGAAACTCAGTATGTAAGACAGCAAATCCATGAAGCGCTATTTTGGCAACAGAATGAAAACAACTTTGGGGGAAACCCAGCTGCTCCTGTCTGCCTCAGAAACCCCAACACCACAAGCAGAAGTAAAACCAGCCTGCAGCCTCAGCTCTCTAACGTCATTAAGGCAAGTTCAACAACTGAGAAAAACAGTTTTCCTCAACTTTAAAATGCAGTATTGTCACCCAGATCCGAAAAGGACAGAATCTGAACAGATTACAACTGGAAAAGGGAAGTCCCGAACTGGTGGCCTCCCCGCTAGAGTCCACGGACACCGCGGGAGGAGCCGTGCCAGTTGTGAGCCCTTCCCAAGGATGGAAGAGGCCGCCCGGCCTGTGGGGGCGCCCATCACACCCAGGTGTCTACAAAAGCAGGAGGGTTTTGATGACCTCAGGTTCCACCAGAAACCCGTACTCCTCGAGAGGGAGCCCACGCACGCCAAGTACCGTGACCCTTTCCTGTCACCAGGAGATGTCCTTCAGCGTGGGGGCGCAAACACTTCCTCGGAGGAAAACGAACCTCCCAAGGACTTGAGCGCCCTCACCCTCTTACCATTATTTGCCTGTCCTTGGGCCACAGGGGCGATGGGCACGACGTGAGTCCCATTCTGAGTGACAGCTTTTATGGGGAGCTGGTGCTGGCCTCGAGGCCCCTGCTGGACCATGGAGATGGACTGTGCCGTCTGAATCACCCGGCCCGCAGCTCCCAGCGCGGCGCGGCTAATCGCAGGGATGGGCTCCACTTTCACTGAAATTAAAAAAAGACAAAGGAAAGAAACAACATCCACTAAGGTGACTGGAAAGCAGATAAACATCAGGCCAGTTGAAACTAAAAGAATCTGACGGACATGAGACCTGCTCTAAAATGACTTCAGCGCTAAGTCAGAAAGTGGGACAGCCTCCCGCATCCCTCACCTCTGACCTCCCGGTGGTCTCCGTTCTCCTGCGGCTCTGCCTCCGGCGGGGGCCCCACGGCCGCATGGGCAACCACGGCCTGTCCAGCCATGGGGTAGGTGCTGGCGGGGGCCGAGGCCGCCGGCACCTGGTGCACCACGTGGACCGTCTGCACGATGGGCTGCTGTGCGGGCCCGGCGGCCACCGTGTAGGTGACGGGCTTCAGGGCCTGCGACAGCTGCCGCTGCACAGTTATCAGAACCGGCTGACCAGAAAGAGGCGACCCTGTGGGAAGTCGGAGAGAGCAGTCACCTTGTTCTCCATGCCAAGCATGAACAACACGTCGGTTCTAACCAGAGAAAATAGGGGCTGCCCCATCTACCTCACCAAGCAGTCTCTGATGGTGACAGGAATTCTAAAGTGGTATTTAATTTCTATATCCTCTAAAACTGCACCTTCCTCTCATTTCAATTTCTCATCCCACAGTTCCTTCCTTATGAAAAGGTCAGTGTCAACACAGGGGCATACGGGGAGCCCTCACCCTGCCTGGCTGCTCTCACCCGGGGGCAGAGCCCGCGCGTCGCAGAGGCCTCCATCCCAACCCTTGCTCCGGCCTGGTTTTGTGCTTAGAATCCAGAAAGGCACCCCGAAGTGTCTGCGGACGGCGGGCGGGGCCGAGGGGTGGGGTGCTGGCCCTGAGCCAGAGGGAACAGGGACTCTCGTGGTCAAAAACGCACACTGCACAACCACTGACTGACTGCTTCCAGTCAGTCTAGTTTGCATAATTTGTTATTTTACAGTTTTATTTCATGGATTTTTGAATGATAAAACTAACTGAGAAACAGATTAATTCTAAATTATTTCATGCTTTTACATACAATGACATTTAAGACGATATTCACTGACTTTTAACAATTCCAAGTGTTACTGGTTTTTTGGGGTCTGTGGAGCAGTACGCAGGCCTTACAGGCCCCACTTCCTAAGGACTCCTCGGGAAGTCCAGCGGCTGCCTCTCGCACTGGCAGAGGGGGACCCCACCCGGCCCCCACCATGCACGGCAACCCCGCAGCACCTCACCTGGGGCGCTCTGGGCGAACCGCGCCTCTTGCAGGACAGCGAGTTTGGGCTGTGGGGCGCCAGGCTCAGGCTCCAGGGGGGCTGGTGAACCTTCCCGCGAGAGGCTCTCAGGGGTCTGCGTGCCGCTGGAGTGGGCAGACAGCACTCCAGCATGGTTGGGAGAGGCAGGGGCGCTTCTGCATTATTGAAAAAGGAGACAGGAAAGCGGCAGCTAGAGGGGCTTAACTGGGAAAGCCCTTGTAAAGCTGCTGCTTGTGCTCCTAAGTGAGCCTTGCACAAGCGGGCACAGTTTGTCTTCTACCTACTGACCACAAGGCTGCAGCCGGCCTGATTTCTCTGTGGAACTCCGAGGGACCGAGATGGCCATTCAGTGAGACTTGTCCATGCCGAGATGCAGGGGGCACTGCCTGGTGCCTAGCGCAGCCCTCCTGGGCCATGGGCCGGGCCGTCCTCTCCAGGCAGCTGGCGTCCATCGTGGAGCAGGAGCCAGCGGTGGGCGGCAGGCAGGGGGCTCCAGTCATTGTTTGCTTGTTTAAAAACCAAGTATCTACTAGTGCAGCTAAAAACTGTAACTTTCAAATCAAGCATATAAGCACTGTATAAATCAATCTCAAGTAACTAAAAGTTAGCTTTAAAGAGCTTCCATGTGCCCAAGAAAAGGAAATGGCACCACTCTTGAACAAGGTATTGCTCTGCTGACTCTGCAGTGAGTTCAGTGAAGCCAGAAACCTGAACATGGCTGGAGTTAAGGACAATTCAACATGCAGTCTGAACTGTTCCAGAGCACCAGAAACAAAAGTACACGGGGAACATCGAACTTTTTTTTTCAAATTCCCACCCTGACACGGAATCATAATGCATTCGGTAGTTCCTTCATTTGCAAAAGGGAACTTTACCAACACCATGAAGGTGAGCTCACTGACCGGCGCGCCCTGTGACCCATCTTTTTTCCTTACCTAGAGGAGAGAGGTCCCAGAGGGGTCCTGAAGCAGGGCACGCCCCTTGGCCGCCTCTTCCTAAATGCCTGTTCTGTTAACTTGCTGTCGGAGGCAGGGTCTATCCTCCAGAACGAGCCTTTGCCCGGTTCCTCCTGCGAACGCGGGACTTTGATGAAATAACGGTTCAGAGAGAGATTGTGGCGGATCGAATTCTATGAAACATAAAAAAAACATGTAGTATTCATATCTTTCTTTGCTCAGAAATAAAAACATGCCCTAGTTTTAGTGCCCTGCAAAGCAGAATCTGGGGTGCCAAGCCCAGACTCGAAGGGGTGAGGGGCCTGAAGGTGGGGAGGATGAGGGATTGACAGGGACGGGAAGACAGTGCTTCCTCTCCAGAAAAGTCCATTTCTCTCTTCCCAGAGTGAAGGGAGCTGGGGACCCCAGTATCATCAGTCGCCTCAACCCCAACACTCCTGCCCGGGGGCAGACACAGATGCCAAGCTGCCAAAATACTTTTCTGAGCACAGAGTTAGCTCACAGAATTTGTCACAGCCATTTAAAGTAAACTAATCTGGAAAAAAATTTCTCCTGCAAAGGAGAAAAACAAGAAAAGGTTGAAAATATCATCAACACTGTCCCCGGTGATGAGTCTGTGCTCCTTGCTCTGCAGAGCACTTCCATGCAAGTTTTTACTTGATTATCTAAATTATCTTTTGAGGCACTCAGGGAAAGCTCACCTCTCAGCTCCCCAAATGCCAGTCTTCCTACTATGAAAACCCAGTCACAATTCACAGACTGATGGGGGAAGACGCCTGTGACAACTCCGCCAAATGGGCAGCCTCTCCCCGAGGACCCTGAGAGCCGCCCGACTCCCCGACTGTGGGCCCGCGTGCAGGGTCAGCCTCCACGTCCAAGTCAGCGGGCCAAGGCTGGGCAGCAGGCACGCAGTCCCGTCAACATGCCACACATTCATGTTAAGGTTTAAAGTTAAAATTGATAAATTAAACTATTAGTTTTGGTGCAATAACTCAAAAGTAAAATTCTTAGGTGATCAAAAATAATTTCTAGGGGAGAGGCGGGGCAAGATGGCGGAGTGGTGAGGTGCAGAAATTCGTCTCTCCCCTAGAGCAGCTGGCAACTACCCAAGAACTATATGAAACAGTGTTTTCGGGGGTGTCCAGTAACCAGTCACACATCGGACACAAGTTTGGAATTGGAGGAAAAGCCGAGATTGCAGCGAACATTGTTTTACAACTCTTTAAAACATTGCACAGGACCAGACAACAAATTTTTAAAAATGACGCCAGAGCATTAGAAACAGCCAGAACTAAGATAAATGAAGAATTCAAAAATAATAAAAGTGAGACTTCTCCTAAGAAAATAGAAGAGCTAATGAAAATAGCTTCTGATGTTGAACTTTTTCTCAGAACATGTGTTATACAAGGTGTTCGTTCACACAGACCACAATACATTGATTTTATTGAGATATATTCACATACCATACAATCATCCGTTTCACAGTATCAAGGTGGTTCTTAATTAGTTTACTGCAGTCCTTGAGGGAGCTCAGGGAATGAGAGAGAGCTCAGAGCCTACACAGACCATACACTTGGAGATACTAAGCTAAGAGATGAAGCCCAGAGTTTTTCCCAGAGAAGCTAAGTGAGAACTCGCAGACGCTTAAAGAGAAAGCCACTGGAATCAGAAGCTGAAAGCAACACAACCTAGGAGCCCACGACCAGCAGACGTCGGCCATGTGCCTTCCCAGATGACAGAGGTGTTCCAGACACCGTTGGCCCTTCTTCCGTGAAGAACTGGTTCCTAGGAAGGACCTTCCTATAGAAAATGTGCCATATTGTGATGCTCCAACTCAGAAGCAATGAATTTTCTAGGATAAAATCAAATCTTTATACTTTTTAATTTTGAAATATATCACTTTGGAAAAAGTCTTGGAAACGCATATAATTTTCTCTGAACTGGCATATTCAAAACTAATGAATTAAAATATAGCTTCATAATTAAATTTCAGGTTAAAAGGACACCACTGAGAACAACAGAATACAGTTAAATTTCCAAAGGCCATTAGATAAAAGGACATTTCATTTTCATTGAAAATCAAAGTTTATAAAGTAAAATAAATACTTTGACCTTGATGATCGTTAAATATCTTGGTCTTACCATAACTTTTTGAGAAAGCATCTTTTGAGAAGTTAGTAGGTTCTCCTTCAGTATGAAATGAAATTTTTAGATTAAATTGCTGTTTAACCCCAGAAACATTAAATTGCTCAAAAACATACCATGTGTGCCAACTCTTTACAGAAGGTGGCCCTTGTTTCCTAAAGCACTGGAATTATTACTCTAGCTAACAAATAATTGTGGTTTCTTTTTAGAAGCAGAGAGTATCTCTGTGTTCTTATAAAGACATTTTTAAACCAGTCTTCTGCAGAGAGATGAATAAAATATAAAGATTACCTAAGATGACTATGGAATAAAGAAATCCTAATTTTTTAGGAAATAATGACCTTTGATCAGATTATATAATATGGTCTTAGTAGAATTAGCTATACTGGACCACAGTTAGACATTATTGTGAATGTATAATATATAATATATGGTGGCATTCTTTTCATTTTAATCAATAAAACTAAAATCACCATTCTTCTTCCACGTGGCCCTTTGCTGATGTTCCTGTAGTATCACAAAACAGCTTGGCATTCTGCCATCTAATGCTAGGAATTATAAAATTGTTTTTAGTAATCCTCTGGTTTATTTTTTATCTGTGCATCTTTACCACTCTGTTTTGTTAGTGAACAATGTGTTCTTTCCTATTCAGTGATGACACAGGACTTCATCTTTACAGGATTCCCACAGATCTACTTATTGGAAAAACATATTAGTTTGGCCAAAATGTATACATAAATATCATATTTGAAAATAGTTTAATTTTAGTAGATCAAAAATTCTTAAAATTATTTAGAAGTGATAACATATAAACCAGAGACTACCCTTTATGCCTCCTCATACTTTCGAGGAGATTGGTTAATATTATGAGAAATTGGTTAATATTATGAGAAATTGATTCGATATGTCAAAAATTCACACTTAATTATTGAGGATTAAATCATATCCCCCCACCAAAGACATGTCTAGGCCCCAGCCTCTGGTCCTGTGGTGTGAGCCCATTTGTAAACAGGACCTTTGAAGATGCTGTTAGTGAAGTTGCGCCCAAACTGAATGAGGGCTGGCCTTCATCCAATATGGCTGAAGTCCTTATAAGCAAAGGAAATTGGACACAGAGAAGCCACGGGAAAAGCAAGAAGCTGGAAGTCAACAGAACCTGGAAAAGGAAGGAGAAGACACCACTATGTGCATTGCCATGTGTTGAAAAAACCAGAGAACCCCAGAGATTGCTGACCAGCCAGAGATACCAACCCTGGGAGGAAGCAAGTCTCATAGCCTCCAAAACCATGAGCCAATAAATTCCTATTTTTAAGCCAAAAAAAGAAAAATAATAATTTCTAAATTCTCTGACCTTTTAATAGAACCGCTAGCCAGGCCTAAAATTCTGAATTGACAACACTGGTTCAGAACTCAGAAAAACACCACCAATTACTTTACTGCCAACCCTAGGGACTGCTCGAGGACCGCGCTTGGCTGCCACCTGTGCGTGTCAGTTACTCTCATGGCAACAGAAAGGGCAGGTGTCTGTGATTTGTGAAATTGTTTCTAACAGGCGTACTGGATAATATTTAAAACACCGTAATAAACACGGATGCTTGCTATGAGGTTTAATCACAGGATTTAGCCGATAACCAGCCTGTCAAGTCCTCCAGAAATCGAGTGTGACTGAGACAGAGGGGAAAATAAACCTCCCAACTGCGCACACCTTTCCAAGCCTGGAGCACAGGCAGCCTCCACAACTGCGGATGAAGAAAAGGAAACCTGGACGGCGACAACAGCAAGCACCCGGAGGTGAAACGGCGACCTGTGTCCCGAGGAGCAGGGCCCGCTGGCCCCGCAAGGACTGCAAGTATGGCCGGATGAGAAACAGGCCACGGGCAGAACGCTGCTCAGAGAAGAAAAGTGGGTCCTAGAACCGGGAGAGTAGCTCCTTCAGTTCTGAAAATGCCGCACAAGGCTGCCTGTGCCGTCAGGCCTGGTTCTGACCTCTCTGCTCCAGCCACCTCCGCCCGGGCAGCAAGGCAGGGCTGGGAAGTGGCCACTTGAGACTTTTAGCCAACACAACTCCAGAGAGTGTGAAGAGGTAATTAGAGACATTCAAAGAAACTTGATCTGTAAGGCAATTTAAGACCTTTGTGAATCGGATTAGCATTCCTTCATTTTGTTGCTACACACATTAAAGCCATGTTGATTCCAACCCCAATAGTCAAGAAATTATTACAGACTACCCAGAGAAAAAGTGGGGGGTTGTTATATTTTTAGTGCTAAATTTGAAGGCGGATTTGCGATACAGAGCAAATCATCTTTCATCCAAAGTGTTTCCCAAATTCAACCTGCCCTGTGCCCGCCACACCGTCCCCCTGCCTCTCGAGGACAGCGTGAGTCTGTTTAATCACAAGCAGCCTGGAGCATCCAGCGAGTGTGCGCCGCACAGTAAGGACGCAGGGGCCACCTGTGAAACTTCTGTCAAGAACACTTAGGATTTCTAAAGGGTCGAAGGCCTTTAAGGAGGGTCTAGTAAGAGCTTCCAGAGTATGGGGGGAGGTGAGTGCAGGGAACACCCTGACTTTAAAGAGAAACCAGCCCCAGTCCCTTTGGAGGTCAGGGGTCCTGGCATTTTCAAGCTTTTCACCGTGGCCAAATAACCAACCCAGCTTGATTATTGGCTGGGCAAAACTGTAATTACAGCATCATAAAAACATTCTGGCAAAAAAAATACAACCAAAAGAGAGAAACATGCATTCTTTCCAGACAGGTGTCTCATTCATTTAGTTCCAGCTTAGAATTTTCCGCAAAAAGGCAGGCCAGGGGTTGACAACGCAAGGCAGCAAGGCAGGCATGAGGGGGTGTGGGCATCCCGAGCAGCATGGGAAGGGGCTGATGCACCCAAGGCCTGGGCACCACGGCCATCCTCAGAGCCTCCACCAGGAAGGGCAGGCCGCGGTCAGGAAGCCTCACTTCTGAAACGGGCTATCTGGGGAGACCGTTTTTATTTTCCTCTGGGAAAACCAGGGATCTGGCTCTTTTAAGGAATGAGGAGGCAGAATGGAAAAGATTCCCGCTTTAGGCCAGGAGTGAGGAAACCTGAGGAAGGGATTTCACCTGGAGACTTTATGGGCTGTCCCTTTGGAAAGGACAGAGAGCCGCAGGGCAGGAGGCACCCCTGGGGGCCTGCACCTGCAGCCACCGTGCACACAGGTCAGGAGAGAGACGAGGCATGCACGTCCACAGACGAAGGGGAGCCTGCAGCGGCCATTCCCTTTCCAGTTCCGACAGCGGCGCTGGGCTGGGAAACGTCCTGGAGGGGCCCCCAATCTCAACAGACAAGGAAGTGCTTTAATCAAACAGGGGCTGTGGCAGGTCAGCAGGGGGTGCTTCACCTACACCCACATTTGTCATTCTCTGCTTTCATGGGCTGGTGGGCCACGTCTGAGACCCCTGCCTCTCGGCCAACCCCGGGGGACTGGAGGTGCAGGAGGGGCCATCAAAGACCGGCCCTTGTCTGCCCACGTCCTCAGCAGGGAACTTGTGCTGCTCAGGAAACACTCCCGGAATAAATGAATGTCAGGAAACATGTGGAGACGGACAGGCTGTGCTCAAGTCTGACCAGGCTCTTCAGAAACCCTCAATCCCACAAAGCCCCAGGTAACCAGAATTTCAAGTAACCAGAACCTCTTTCAGGGAAACTGAGGGTCTCCGGCAGACAGAATCCAAGCCAACAAGAAACCAAATTTGGCACCAACTAAGTGGTACTTAAGTCTGTAAGCTCCCAGAAAGACGCTGTGAGAGACCCCTCACAGGCCCTGACAGACCCCAAGCTCTGCTCACCTGGCAGCTTCTCTCTGGTGTGGTTCACTTGTTTTGTTTTGCTTTGCTTTTCTTAAAAGAGCTAATCACTTTTTCTTTTGTTCTAATCACCCCTCACTTTTGAAGATTAAAATACAACAAATGCTGCTAGAATCTGTTACGCCGCATGCTGAGAGCGTTGACATGGAGCAGGACACGGAAGTGCTTTCCCAATTGTCACCTGAGGACCCTGACCCTGGAGTGGGGAGGGGCAGGTCTGACCTTCTGTGAGGAAAGACCCAAGCTCCTTACAAAGGAAATACTAAAGGATTTGGTTGGGGGGCGACTTTCATTATAACATGTTCAAACCTGTGCAGCAAAAAACATTTCTATCCTTCATCAGACAAGAAACCTAGTAACCCCCAACCTCATATCCCTTGACATCAGTTTTAGGGTTCAACAGATTTTTCTAAGGCTCTTCACTCTTTAAACCAAAGGCGCAAAGGAATTCTGTAGCCATCCCTAGTTAATGAATCTAAAAATCTCAAGCATACATTTCTTCCTTTATATGTTTTTAATACTCTGTATTTGAGAGGTTCTACCGTATATATAAATGGCCACACATGACGGACACAAAACGAGAAAGCACCAACTCCACGTGAAGGGGCCTGAGGCAGCCCCCGGGGCCCCGAGACCCCATGGGGAGGGCAGCACCCTGCTGCCAGGAGACGATGTCTTCTGAAGACAACTGTTTGTACAGCTTTCATCTCTGTGCAAACTTGAAACCACACATACTCCAGCAGAAGTTGGTAAGGCAGACAGAAGGCCAAAGCGAAGGGGCCAGACTGGCAACCGACACGGCTGTGACCAGCATTGTCAGCGGGTCAGAGGGGCCACAGTCCCTGCATGTCGCCACGGCCAAGTCGCAGGGTTGGCTCTTCCCCGGAAGTGCACTCCTCACCGCGGCCCGGGGCGCCAGGCCATGACTGCCCTCCTCCCCCCACCACGGGAGGGAACTCCGCTCACCCAATTCTGACTTGTTACCCTGAACCTGAATTGAGCAAAACGGCAGCTTAATTTCCCTCCCAGCTGTCAGTCGGCATCTGCAGGTGTGTGACAGCGATGGTGAGGGACAAACTGAGGAGGGCTTACCTGCCAGCCCTTGTCGGCTGTCCTGTAGTACGGGTAATTCTTAGTGATGTGCGTGTAAATTCCATTGAGGGTGAGCTGCTTATCAGGAGCCATCGTAATTGCTTGTACGATTAATTGTGCATAGGAATAAGGTGGCTTTGAGTCATCCTGTATTTAAATAATAAAAAACTTAGGAACTCAGAACAATAAATTATCACAATTCACTAAATTTACTAAAATTCAGGATCCTTAGGTTTTTAAGTCTTGCTATGATAATGCTTAAATTTCTTACTCTAAAAGTAACGTGATTTGATTGGAGAGCATCAAGAAAATATGGAGGAAAAACTGGAAAGGTGAAGAGCAGTACAAAGAAAATTAAGAGAAAAAAGCAGTGAGAAGTGCTGGGCCTCCCGAGCGCGCATCCCTTCTGGCCTGGTGGGGTCTCCGTGGCCCGCGGGCAGCACAGGGATGGCCATCAGGGCAGCCCAAGCGCCATCAGCGGGGAGCAGGAGCACAAATGGCAGCTCTTTGAGTAATGAGACACCTGCGGACACGAGGGGCCTTCGGGCAGGACAGTCTGCGAGGGGCCGGCAGGGGCTCCCCGGCACAGTGACAACTCAAATGCCACACACACCTTCACAGCCTCACTGGGGGACGCAAGAGGGGTGCGAGCCTTTGCGAAGTACACAGAGCAAAAGGGATGAGCAGCAAAGCATAATCTTGAGTGGAAAAAGTCAACTGCAAAACAACACATTCAAAATTCTGTGAAAAATGTAAAATAAATGTTTTATATTGTAGAATGAAGGGGAACTAGCGATAGCAAATAGTGAAGGGGAACGATAATTTAATAACAGATTAAGTTATGAGGATAAACTTAATGTTCTGGGAATGCTCAGGAATGACTATGGTTTAATTTCTGGGGTGTACGGTAGGAATAAGTTCCCAGAAATGAAGTTATTTTAGATCATTTGTTTTCTTTTTCCTTTGTTGGGTTATAGTTTATTTTAAGAACATGTTGGAAGCAATGTAGTTATTTTAGGCTATTTGTTTTTCTTATTCCTTTCTTTTGGTTTTGTTTGAATTTTTTTTATTGTTTGTTTTTAAATTTTTTCATAAAGTTAAAAAATAACAATGAATGAGTGTGAGAAAAAAGTAAATGAACAATGGGGAGAGAAGGGGAATGGAATGTTTTGGATGTTCTTTTTTATTTTAATTTTTATTTTATTTTTTGGAGTAATGAGAATGTTAAGTGATTGTGGTGATGAATGCACAACCATATGACGGTACTGTGAACAAGTGATTGTACACTTTGCAGGACTGTATGTTATGGGAATATGTCTCAATAAAATTGCATTTAAAAGAAAAAAGAACACATTCAAGTTGATACGACATTGGTATGAAGTTCAAAAATGAACAATGGCCACACTGCGTGGGACAAATCCACAGGCAGTGAAGGAACAGGCAGGCGCAAGGGCCGGCCTGGGAGAGCTCACCTAGCCCGGCAACAAGGCCAGACCCTGCCCTGCGCTGCCCCCAGCTCCTCTCAGGACAGAAGAGCCAGGCAGAGGCCCAGCTTGAGGGCCAGGATCTGTTCATGGCACCAGGCTGGAGCCCGGAGCCCGCACCGCTGCACATATGCTGCTTGGCAGCCTCCTGGCAATCTTTTCCTAAGCTTTTCTAGATCCATTTTTATTGAAAAATATAAGGCAGAAAAACACGTAATACATGCCCATCAGCTGAACAGTCGTCAGTTCTGCAGACTGACCCTCAAGTGAGGAAACAGACCCAGAGCAACCCCGGAGCTTTCGGAAGCCCTTCCAACCCACAACCTCCAGCTCTCCAGGGGCAACTGCCACTCCTGGTGCTTCACAGTGGCCGCACCGTGGTTTCTCCTGCTTTTAACCCTAAGGAGATGGAACCATGCGCAGCAGAAGAGGGCGCCCTGCCTGGCACCCCGGCTCAGTGTCCGGGGGGGCCCCCTCACAGCCGTGCAGCGTCACTTGCATGGCTGCGACCCATCTCATAGATACATAATTGGAAGAACATGTGCATTTTGCTTCTTTTTCATCTAGCGTTCTATTTAGAGCATTTCCACTTCAAGACTTTGCATGATATGCCTTTACTGGGACACCATTTCTCAATCATTCTTTTCTTATGAGGCATGTAGATTGTCTTCAAGTTTCCATTTTATGTAAATATTAGAGATTTTTGTCCATTTCCTTAAGACAAAGTCCTGGAAGGGGAATTACAGGGTCAAGGAATAAAAGCACTAAGGGTCATAGCTTTTTTTCCTTTATAAAAAAATTACTGTCCATAAAGGTGAGCGCGTACCCCAATAACGTGTGTGTGTGTGGGGGGGGGGGATGTGTGTGCACGTGCACACGAGTGTGGTCTTCAGCGTTTGGGACAGCATGGCTGCATCAGGAGCAGTTTCATACGATGCGGCTGCGTGCTCTGCCCCGGCCCCCATGTCCCCTCAGCCCTCATGGGGGAGACCCTCAGACATGTGAGCAAGTGAAAGCATCTCTGAACCCCACACGGAGGCTGGGGCTCATCCCCCAGCTGCATTAGAAGGATTCTCGTTCCCGCAGGCATCTATTTTACTGACGCAGGCATGACTGGCAGTGAGCAGGCTCCAAGACACTAACCTTTGGGCTGTCTCCTCCTGAAGTTTCCTTTTCATTTTCTGGCTGTGAGCTGTCGGCCATTAAAGTGAGGTCAGATGGTATCACACGGCCCACTTTGTACCCTGAAGACCCTGCTCCACGGGGGCTGGATGGGCAGGAATTTGCAGCACTGTGGAAGACAAGTTGTTCTGTTATTCCACTACAGAACATATATCATATTTTGCTTCAATAACTGGCTCTGATTTCAGAGAAAGCAACATATTAACAGAGAAAACTAAGAGAGTTATCAGGATTTCCTGTGGGAAAATGGGCTCACAGGTATGTGTGAAATTTAAGGAGAGACGTCGGGCCGGGTATCTGTGTCATCTCATGTGACTATAAAGCCAACTCTCATGGGAGCCAGGAGCACCCATTTCCCCAACGAGGAAAGTGAGCCTTGGGCTGGTTCTGGAGCTTCCCAGGACTCAAAACGACCCTGACAGAGCCAGGCTCACGCCCTCCATGCAAAAGACCCAAGGAGCAGCTGAGACGGGAGGCCTGGGCCCCGGCCACCCCAGAAAGGACAGAGAAGGGAGGGCAGCCAGGCTGAGGACCCGGTGAGCTCATGGGGTGCCATCCATTCCACCCCTCAGGAATTGGACCCTCGCCACAGCCTGTGACACTCTGCGAGGCACGGATACTGGGGAGTGACCAGGAGGGCTGGGTACAGCCGCACACAGCACACCAGGTTTTAAACATGCACATTTGTTTTTAAAAAGAGTAGTCACAAGGTCAGGCTCATACTGGTAACGTTCTGATTCCTGGTGCCAATTACATGGGCAAGTGCACTTGTGACACATCAACAAGCTGCGTATTTAACTCCTGCTCCCTCTGCTGTGCAGTATTATACGTCAAGAAAAAGAAAAAGAATGAGTTATTGAAATGGAGTGGTAGCAAGGTAAGACGGGTAATAAACCAAAACCCTAGTAAGTCATGGAACAGAATATACAGATCTCATTTGAACTTGGGAAAAAAGACAAAACGTTGCAAATGTACAGAAAATTTCTGAAAAATACCCACGAAACTCAACAGTAGTTAACTCTGAGAAACTGCTCCAGACCCTGCCTGGAGCAGCCCCTCGGGGCGCGGCTCCGCACCTAGTGGCCCTGACTGTGACGACGCAGTGGCTGAACTCTGCGGTCACAGCTCAGGCTCTAGGAACAGCTGCCTCTGTCCAAGTTGAGGCCGCAGGAAGTGCAGACTTGGGGAGAAAAGCAACAGCCAGACTTGGCTGGATGAGGATTTGGGGACGAAGGAGCAAGTCTGCTTTCCTGCAGACCACCCCGTTTAGGCCCTCATACCCCACCTGACCGGCAATGGCAGCAGTGTGTCTGTGTGTCTGTCTGCATGCATGTCTGTGGGGTGCGGGGTGGCAAGGAAAGCGCTGGATGAAGAGGGTGAGGGGCCTGGCCGGGAGCTGAGCCAACCCCAGGGTGTCCGAGCACCAGGCTCAGTAAAGACCCCTCCCTTTGCCGACCTGGCCACACTCCTGTGGCTGCCGTGGGCTGTCATTCGGCCCCAGCGTCACGTTTCTCGGGGGCGCACCCCAGGCCTCGCCCTCTCAGCGCTCTGTCCACTTGTGACACCAGCTTGATAAATGCTGGCCCTGACTGGCTGTCCCCCTAGCCCAAGGAGAAAAAGAGGAATGGCTTCCTTGCCCTGGGGGGCAGCAGGAGGCGGGTGTCTGCTGCTGGCACCACCAAGCCCTGCTCCCTGGTACAGAGGGCGGCCAGGTGAGGCTGGGGCCACAGTTCTTTCTCTAGCTTGAGCCCGGTCCCTTTTGGGGTCTCGTGAGGAACACAAATTTCTCATAATGTAGTCCAGCTTATGAGTCAAAACACAAGTTTTTGTAATTTATATGAAATTTCAGCCAACTAAGAAAATTCAAAAGTCAAACTAAAACCCATCTCAGACTGTACACCCTTATCACAAACCTTCTGAGCCCCTTACACCTGGGAACTGTGTCTATAACCCTGGAAACCCAGCACAGAGCCCGCAGGCCCTCAACGGGGCACGGAGCACCCCCCAGGGCAGGCCTGCGACGCACCTGATGGTCCCTGTGGGGGACGGCAGGGGGCTGATGAGGTGGGCCATGGTGTCTGGAATGTGGATGGTCAGGGGTGAAATCTGGGGCTGCACCGGGGCCTCGGGTGCCTCCTGGCCCTCCCGCCTCTCGCTGGACAGTGCGGTGAACGTGATCTTGATGTTCGTGCTGGGAAACCTGAACGTGCATCTGCAAAGCAAACAGAGGTCAGCGCACGGCCCCTGGTGGACAGAAAAGGATGCACAGGAGAGTGGGTCAGACCCCAGGTGGGACGCGGGGCCTCCCAGGGGCCGGCAAATGCACCAAGACCAGCCTGGCCACAGTGGGGGGCACCCCCAGCTTCCCTCGCAGGTGAGGGGTTCACCACTTCAAACACTAGCAAGCAAAACCACTGCTCAGAGCAGCCAGATGGGAAAATTAACATACAGCAGGCTCAAAAGAAGAGTTAAATACCACTCAACAAGCCCCTCCATTTAAAACAAATGCACGGTGTGTTTTAGATCTCGTAGATTTAAACAAGAACTCAGATCCAGTCAGGACACAGTCATCCTTCCAAAACAAGACACAAATATACCGAGTCCTCAGGCAATTTACAATTTTGTGGGTGTTTCTTATTTAGGAAAGAAAAATCATTCCTTTTCTTTTAAAAAATTCTGTCACCTTTTCCACTAAGCAAATAAGAGTCAGACCCCCGAGTCACGGGGTGGGGGGTTACATTTAACACTCCGGTTCATCCTTGATGTTGCTTCCTCGACACAATACAAGTCTATCTGAAAAAAACAAAACGGTGATGCCCGCTCCATACCCTCAAAGAATAAAATCTGACAACAGCCGTTATCCTCTTAGAACACCCGTGTCTCGCCACGCCCGGCCCCCCACCTGTCTCCTCCCACCCCTTGGCTGCCCCAGGGCTCCTGCGCCTGAGACCCCAAAGGCTCGGTGGGGGCCCTTGGGAAAGGGCATGACGATTCCTCACAGGGCTCTAAGGCGCCCAGCACCCACCCATGCCCAGAAACCCGCACACGAGTGTTCACGGCCAATTCATTCACAACAGCCCCGAACCCCGACCCCAAACCCAGATGTCCTTCCACAGGGGATGGCCGAGCCCCTGGGGTGCACCACACCACAGGTCACTCCTCAGCAAGAGGCGGGAGCCAGTGACCGACCGACATGCAGTGGCCCGGACAGGTCTCCAGCAAAATGGCCGACCCCAAGAGGTCACACACGACGTGGTCAGGGGTCAAGGAGGGGTGGCACCAGAACCCCAACGACAGTTCCGCAAGCTGCCACGTGGCAAGATGCCAGCAAGGGCTCATAAGGACGCAGCAGAGGGGCCACCGTGGGCCCAGCCTACCCCACCTCATGCTACCACCACTTTCTGCTCACAGGGCAGCCCCAGGGACACTGGGCCACATCTGCAGACGGGTTTGGTCGTCAGGATGATGGGGAGGGTGTGCCACTGGCACTGACGACCCCCAGCACGTCGGCCCCAATCTCCCGCGCAACCTGATGCAGCCCAGGAGTTCTCACCTGCAGGAACCAAGTGGGGCCCGAGGCACACCCCACTCCCGGTCTCGGGACACGGCCATTCCTCCAGGCAGGCTCGTAGCATGACGAGGAGCTGGCGTGGGCAGGGGCAGAGCTGGGGGGCTGGGGAGCCGCGAGGGAAAAGGAAGGAGGGGAGCAGAATTTACACAGTGAAACTTGCCACGCCAGTGGAAAACCATGCCAGTCAGAGTCAAGGATAGAACAAACCAGTGAACTTGGACTTAAGATTATCTGTGACACTCTTGGCAGCAATTTTTTTTTAACCAAATAAAAGCAATGTGGAAAACAAGGGGTGTCTCACACATTTGAACTGACGCAAACAAGCTGGCTTAATCGGGGGCTGAAGCAAGATGCTGACTGTCACAGAGCTTGGCATGTGCTGGAATCAACAAACAGAACACACTCGAAACCAAAACCAGGGCTTTACAGCCAGATAAAAATTCACCACCCTGGTTAACAGCTCCGTCCCTCAGGAGAACCCGGGCCTCCTAACCTGCAGTGGGGTTGGACACCACGGGGACACCGTGTCGGTTTGGAAGAGCCCTTGTCCCTGCACCCTGGCAGGTGTTGGTGTCAGCCACACCCAGCCCCAGTGGATCCACAGAAAACCCACCCTGGGCTGAGCACAGGTGGAGTGCTCACGCCTGTCTGTCCTCAGAGCATTCCCAACAGGAGACAGAAGGTTCCAGCAGCAACATACACGGGCGGCTCTCTCCTCACCCAGCCCCACTGCCCTCCCTGGGGCTTTTCACAGAACAGTTCTGTGGCCTCCCTGCGGCTCCTGAGGCCCCTGTCCTGCCACTGGCCCTGGCCATGCCGACCGAGCGCTGCTGTGCTGTCCCGGGGCCACTTCCAGGGTCGGGAGCAGTGCGGCCACGAGCAAGGGCATCACCACTTCCCAGTAGCGAGTGCGTGGGCACATCCTTCCCTCCCACCCGGCCATCGCCTGATGGCCGCCACCCCACCCTGTGCTTCCTCTGAGAAGGGACATCTCCTCCTGAGCTTATCAGCCAGGAGGTTACACTGAGAAGCCACCCAGGGACCCTGGTAAACTTCCACTCTGGAACCTTGACGGTGCCTCCACTTTGCAGAAGTCACTGAGCCAGCCCTGGGCACCCCAAGCCCCTTTAGTTTACATAGCACACGTCAACAGGCAGTTCCCACACCAGAGAAAGGGAGGCCGCATGGACGAAAGAAAACGAGCACATGGTGGGCACCGCGCCGGGCTTGGGGCTAGCCATGGTGACTCACGCCTGGCTTGTATAATTACCACCGCTTCTTCCAGTAAGTTACACTCAGATAAAACACAAGAAGATTGTTTTCAAGTTATCCATGCAGTTCAATTATCCGTGAAATCCTTGCTCCTCTTTAGGGTACATGAACGACTACTACTTGACTTTTCTAAGCTAGAAATATAAAATACAGTGGGATAATTTTTGATCAGTTAGTGCAGAAAAGTAAGAGCTAGAAAACATTATACCTGGTGGAAGGTAACAACACCAATGGGTGGTACCTGCTCAGGCCTTGCCCCTGGGGTCCCGTGGCTCGGAGGTTGGGGGGCCTTGCTCTTGGGCTCCACCCACCCCACACCCCACACACTGCTCCGCTCGCCTGCTGCCCACCCTGCCCTTCCAAAGCCTCAGCAACCTCTTCCCTGGGCCTGTAACTCATCCCCCAGAAGTGCTCACGTCAGTGGTAAGATTTTTTTTTTAATACAATTTTATTGAGATATAATCACATAACATACAGTCATTCCAAGCATACAATCAGTTGTTCACTGCATTGTCATATAGTTGTTCACAATCAATCTTTGAACATTTTCATTACTCCAAAAAATAAAATAAAAATTAAAATAGAAAAGAACATTCAAAATATCCCATTCCCTTCCTCCCCCCATTGC
>PVKY010000497.1:0-47600 GCA_004027775.1 Bradypus variegatus
CTCTGTGTCCTGAGTCGCATCTCACCAACCGCGTCCCAGGTCTGCTTTCTGCTTTCCTCCTTGGCTTCTACCGTGTCGCGCTCTGTGCAGATTAAAAGGAAATCGTTCTTTTAAATACCCAAGCACCATAGTTACGGAAACATTTCCCAGCAACGACTGCAATTATGATTACATTATTCTAGCTTATAATTGCCTTTTTAATGGAAAATAGAACATACACAAAAAGCGCTTAAAACATTGCTTCGGTTTAACACGTAGTAGCAAAGCGCCCTGTCTGGGGCTTGCACCCCAGTGGAGAAGGAGAACTGCACCAACCCGCCCCCCGTGGCGTGATCATTTCCTAGTCACTTTTCAATCACGCATCCGTTCCTGAACAGCAGGGTTGGTTTTGCCAGTTTTTGAACCTAATACCCTGTTCTCTGCTGTGCATCTTGTGTGCGTGTGTCTGTCTGGGTTGACATCTTGGCTGTGAGGCATCCGGGCAGAGCATGACTGCTTCGGCTGGCGTTGCTGTCCCCCGTCCGCTGCCCACGTGGGCAGCTCTGTCCACTCTGCCAAGGGAAGACGGAAGACGCCCTCCGCGGCTGTGGGCACTGCTTTTAGGGACGCTCTTGGGTCCTGGGTGCCTGTGAGCCTCCGCTCTAGAGTCATGCCGAATTGTCCTTCACAGTGGTTGTACCAACTCATAAGCCAGGCTGGTGGGCAGATGAAGTTCTCGCTTGGTGGTTTTGATTTGTGTCTGCCTTCTTGCTAATAAGAATGAGCATCTTTCCGTGTTTATTCGCTCTTTAGTTTTCTTCTCTGTGAATTTTCTGTTCACGTCTTTTGCCCTTTTTCTCCTGAAGGTCTTTTTTCATTGCTTTATGGGAGTGTTCATACTCTTTTTTAAAGTGAGTGCAGGACACCAGTCCTTTGTCAGTTATGTACATTACAAATATCTTCCTATTTTTGGCTTCACTTAACTTTCACTCTGGAAGCTTTGGATGAACAGAAGTCCTTGGCTTTAATGTAGACAGTTGTATTCGTCTTTTCTGTTGTGGTTGTGCCATTTGTGTCTTCCTTAGGAAACTCTTCCCCACCCCGCGGCCGGCAACACTTGGCTGCGTCAGCCTTGTCAGAGCTGTGTGCTTTTCCCTTCCCCTTTGAGTCTTCAGTCCCCCTGTGATGTTTGTATGAAGGTGGGGCCACTTTTACTCCTTTCCGTATGGCCAGTGATTCCACACCAGTTACTGCCCTTCCCTGCTCAGTTCCGCTGGCCACTCTGTGGTCCCCGTGCTGTGCCCCTTCCCCACCCCAGGGCGCCTCCTCCCGCCTTCCTCAGGGCAGGCTTGGCTGTGCTTGCCCTTTGCACTCCTGTGCACACTTTCTGTTCACATCAGGTCACACACACACACACACACAGAGAGTCTGTGGGGCTTTTAAGAGCGAGCTGAATGTATGCACATCCTGAGGTGAGAGCGCTGTCGCCACACCAAAATAGGGTGTGAATGGGGCCTGTCCCTTCTCAGATCTTCTTTAATATCTGTCATTAAAGTTTTAAGATTTTCTGTAGCCTTTCCATCTTACCTTCTATATATTCCTAGGTACTTCCTATTTTTTCAAGTTCTTGTGAATGGTGTCTGTTAAATTTTATTTTCTGTTGCTGGTTTATAGCAGTGCAATTGACTTCTTGTTTGTGTTTTATTAGAAAAACTGTAGTTTTACCAAAAAAGCTTGCAAAAAATACAGAGCTCCCCATCCCCCCCCCATACACTTTGCCTTCATGTGGTATCTTGTTACAATTGGAGAAACAATATTATTATTATGCTACTAACTGTGGTCCATAGTTTACATTAGGGTTCAGTGTTTTGTGTTTTGTGGTGTGGTTTTGTTCTTGTTTTGTTTTTTTAATTTCTATTTTAGTAACATATGCAACCTTTAATTTCCTCCTTTTATCCATATTCCAATTGATAACTCAGTACTGTTACTTATGTTTGTAATGTTGTGCTACCCCCAGACACCCTGCACCCACTGAGCAGTGACTCCCCTTCGCTGCCCCCACTCCACCCCCAGTGACCTGCTGTCGGTCTCTAGATAATGAGTCTGTGACTCGCCTCTGTGCTAAAGTCTTATTTGTTGCACTCATATTCCTGTAGAGCCTTCATGTTTCTGTGTACGTGGTATTCTTTTGTTTCTCTTTTTCATGTTATATCTTTTAAGTTCTGTTTGTATTTCTTGCCTTCCTGTGCTCACCAGGAACCTCCAGTCTGTGTCACAAAGGGTGATAACCACATACATTCTTGTTTCTGATCACATAGGGAGAGCTTGGGGTGTTTTGCCAATAGATATTGTTTCTGGTTGCCTTTGACAGATGTTCTTTATCTGGTTAAGGAAGTTTCCTTCTAATCCTAGAAAATTATTTCTTTTTAATTCTTTTAATCATGAATGAATTCTTGATAACTTTAGTGAGATATAATTCACATACCGTGCAATCGTCCATTTAAAATGTCAGTTCAGTGGGTTTTGGTATATTCACAGAGTTGTAACTCTCACCCAACATTTCCTTCACTCCCCCCAAAAAATCCTTTAACCATTAGCTGCCCCACCCGCCACCCCAGTCATAGGCAATCCTGATCTACTTTCTGTCTGTAGATTGGCCTGTTGTGGACATTTCATGTGAATAGAATCATGCAAACATGGCTCTGGGTGCCTGCTTCTTTCACTCAGCAGAATGTTTTCAAGGTTCGTCCCTGCTGTGGCACGGATCCGTGCTCCCTTTTTATGGCTGAGTATATTCCACTGTATGGATAGAGTAGGTTTTACTCACCTGTTCACGAATGAATGAAGCCAATAGAAATCTGGGTTCCTGCCTTTTGGCTGCTGTGCATATTCAGTTACAAGTTTTTGTGTGGACATATCTTTTTGGTTCTCTTGGGTATGTCCCTAGGAGTGGAATTTCTGGGTCATATGGTAAATCCACATTCAATGTTTTGAGGAACTGCCAAACTTTTCTGAGCAGCTGTACCACCTTACATCCCCACCAGCACTGTATGAGGGTTCCAGTTTCTCACATCTTGCCAACATACTATCTGTTTTTTTGATCTAGCCATGGTGGAGTGAAGCTGTATATACCCCCCCAAAAAACATTTTCTTAAATCCAGTCCATCCCGGTGGCTGTGAGCCTTCTGATGGGGTGCTACAGCTAACGGGGCCCCCTCTGTCGGGACGGGTCTTACCCTATTACGGGAGGCCTTTGTGATTACAGAGGATGAAATTCAGACGGAAGCAACAGGCTGCAATCAGCAGGACCCCGAAGACCAGGGAGAGGCCAGCAGACGCCGCCGTGTGCCCGGCCACGGGACAGGGAGCCGGGATGGCCGGCCGCAGCCCAGAGCCCCTGGCTCCGGGGAGAAAGCCTCCCGCCACGGTGCCTCGGTGTGGCATTTTCCTGCCTCAAAACCGGGAGCAGAAATATTCTCATCATTTAAGCTCAACCACTTCACAGTATTTGCTGGAGCAGCCCAGGAAAGTTAAACAGCCATCCTTATGGGTGCAGTCGGGCCAGGACTTTAAATGCCGTCAGTGCTTTGAAAAAAAACCTGCGGACATGGAATCCGCCACATTGACAGAATAGCGTTAATTGTGGACTGACCTCGCGTTCCTGCGGTAAGTCCAACTTGGTCATTTTGTGTTATTGTTTGGTTATGTTCTGGTATTTTGTGTAGGAATTTTGCATCTGTGTTCATAGGTGAGACTGACCTATAGTGTTGCCTTTCCAGGTCAGGCTTTGGTATTGAGCTTATGCTGCCCTCAGAAAAGGAGCTGCAGAGTATCCCCCTACGTTTGTCTTCTTTGGGGAGTATAACAGTGTAATTATTTCTTCCTCAATGTTTGGTTGTGCTTGGCAATGAAGCAGTCTGGGTCTGGGGTTTTCCTGATGGGAAGATTTGCATGTATTGCTTCTTGGTTTTATGTTCTTTAAGTTTTGATGGTATATTTTTTCTTGATGTTTTTCCTTTTCTTGATCCATCTTACAAGATGTTTGTCAATTTTATAAGCTCTTCAAAGTATCAGCTTTTGGTTTTGGTGATGTTCTCTATTGTGTGTGTGTTTTCTGTTTAATTAAATTTTGCATTTTTGTTATTTTCTTCCTTCTGCTTTCTTGGATTTATTTTGTTCTTTTTCTAGTCTTTAAAATGGATGCTTACCTCATTTTCCAGCCTTTATTCTTTTCTAATATAAACATAAAAGGCCATAAATTTTCCTCTAAGCATACCTGTCCCCCAGAACGCCATTATCTTCAATGCAAACTTGTGGGAGCAGACGTTATTAGTGTTGATTATGTTGGAAACTATTGATTGAGTGGTTCCATGGAGATGTGATTCAATCAAGTGGACAAGACCTTTGATTGGATAATTTCCATGGACGTGTTGCCCCACCCATTCAGGGTGGGTCTAAATTAAATCACTGGAGCCATAGAAAAGCTGAGAAATGCAACTCAGAGGAGCTACAACTGAGGGACATTTTGAAGACAGCCACTGAAAGCGGACGCTGACACTTTGGGGAAAGCCATTTTGAAACACAACCTGCGAGCAAGCGGACGCCAGCCACGTGCCTTCCCAGCTAACAGAGGCTTTCTTGATACCAATGGCCTTTCTCCAGTGAAGTTACCCTATTATTGATGCTTTACCTTGGACACTTTTATGGCTTTAAGACTGTAACTTTGTAACCAAATAAACCCCCTTTATAAAAGCCAACCCATTTCTGGTGTTTTGCAAAATGGCAGCTTTAGCAAACCGGAACAATACCTCTAGCTTCTTCCATGAGTTTTGATATGTAGTTTTTTTAATTGTCAATTCACATTTTCTAATTCCTGTGTGACTTCTCTGTTACTTAGAAATGTTTCTTAATTTCCAGACTTTGGAGGGGGAGAGATGTTAGTTGTATTCTCATTAGTGATTTCCGACTGTTTAAGCTCTTGTCAGAGAGCGTTGTCTAAATTATTTTCGTTTGTTTGGAATTTGTTAAGATTTGCTGAGTGGCACAGTATATGGTCAGTTCTGATAAAAGCATGTTTATTTATTGCCTAGTTTTCAGATCCATTTCCCAATATATAGTCATCAGGTCAAATTTGTTTCATCGTGCGCAGGTCTCCTGTAGTCCTGCTGGTTTCTCCATCTGATTGTTAGTGGTGCGGCACGTTCATCTCCCAGTTACGATCATGGATTTGTCTGTTCTTCCTTATAGGTCTATCAGCTATTTCCGAATATATTTTGAGGCCGTGTTATTAGGTGCATACACATTTACAATTGTCGTAGTTGCCCGGTGAGCCGGAAAATGTACCTTTAGGTAGAGAGCTCCATATGTGGTAGTATTTTATCCTTAAAGACTTTCTGTTTAGCATTAATATAGATATGCCAGCTTTCCTTTATTGCTTATATATGGGGGGGGAAGGTGGAGTATGTTTTTGGACTTTCTCAGTATATGTCACATCAAATTATAATAAACCTCATTTAACTGATTGTGAAAGGATCAGGACATGCTGGGCCATTTACTTTCCTGAAAAGCATCTTTTCTTTCTTTCTCTTTCCTTCCTTCCTTCCTTCCTTCCTTCCTTCCTTCCTTCCTTCCTTCCTCTCTCTCTCTCTCTCTCTTTCTTTCTTTCTTTTCTTTTTCTTTCTTTTTTTTGGATTAAAAGTGTCTTTCTGAGCCCCTCTTCTCCTCCTGTCTGGGGGCATTTCCCCACTGTTTCATGCCCTGCTGCCCTCACAACGGTGTTCCAAAGCCTGAGCTCTGTGGCGCCTCCAGGGCTACGGCATCGGCTGCAACTTATGTCTCTGTGAAATCCTGAAGCCAGTTCACTAGTTTCGGGAGGACTCTTCCTCCTAGAAGCGAAGTAAGCAGCCATTCCTATAATTGCAGGCAAGAAGAGAGAGCTCAGTGGTCCAGAATTGTCGTTTGTTCAGCGAGGGGTACACCAGGATGAGTTATGCCCTTACTTTTTAAGAGTTGTTATCTGGGTGGGGAAGTACGAATGAAATGATTCCAGGATATAAAGCAGGTGTGCGTGTTTTGCTAACTAGAGGGTTGTAAAGCTGAGTACTGGCATAGTGGCGTGGGGTGGTATTTGAAAGGGCTTTGAGGAGATGATGAATGCAGCCGCTGGATAAAGCCAGAGCTTGTCTAGCCCAAGACCACGATGTTGGCACCCAGGGCAGTTTAGCGAGAGTGTGGGGCTGCTGACTGTGGACACCGGACCCTCATCCTTCCACAGGGGGGCTTGCGCCTGCTCCAGGTTCCTTCTCAGAGTTGGGTGAGAAGAAGGCCGAGCTGCCTGCCCCGTTGCTCTCCTCTGTCCTCGCATTCTTTCTCTCCAGTGTCACAGGACACGGAGGAAAAACAAGGGCACATTCATCGCTAACTGGAAAGCAGAAATCAAAGTGAGGGGCACATCTTTAAGCAAAATCTCATTCAAGCTCAAGCTGGTGAATTAAGAGTTTTAGGCTGACAGAGCCAAATATTCCATGTTCTGACAAATCTAAAGTTAGATTTTTTCACATTTCATTTTGCTGCCACAAACTACATGGGTGTACATTTTCTTGAGTGCCAAATTACTAAAATTTGGATAAGGAAACAAAAAAATTTTTTCTAATCTGTGTACTTAAAATCTATCCGGAAAGAAGACCGTTCATTGGCTTTGGAGATGGAGACCATTCTCAGGAGGTGTGAGCCAAGGCCCCCGGATCCATGTCATTCTTCAGTGGGTTCTGCGGCTCGTGGCTTCCTGGTGCCGGGGTGGGCGAGCTGCACCCCGACCTCACCGCAGGGCCACGCCCCCCCCACCTGCTGGGCCCCTACCAGTGGGGCGCATGTCCCCCCTTTCCTGACACTGCCTGTGTCCCTGGTGTGGCTGTATTCACAAGCAGCGTGCAGCGCTGCTTTCATCCCGTCCAACACGTTGTCTTTTAATTTGAGCCCAAGTCCACTGATATTTGATGTAAATGTTATATATTTGGATTCCTATGTGCCATCTTATTTCATGTTTTCTCTTTGTCCTGCCTGTTCTGAATTATTTTTTCACTGTCCCTTTTAGATTGCATATTTTCATGTTCCCTTCCCCTGCTACTGGTTTCTCTGATTCCAGTAGTTACATTAGAAATTATAACATGCATACTTAAATCAAGACCCGAGGTTACACAGCCCCTTCCCCACCCGTGGCACTTTGGCTCCATGTCCTCCATCACACCTGACGAGGTGGCACCCCAACATGTATGCTCCAGCCCCCCTCTTGGGGACCCACGCGGTTGGCTCCCGGCCCCTCTGGCTTTGCCCACCTTCCACCAGTGGGCGGAGGGTGCCCTCTGGTGAGGGGCTCTTACCCGTTCTTGCTTATATGAAAATGTCTGTATTTCACTCTCGTTCTCAAAAGCTGTTTTTGCAGGGTGTAGACTTTTCGAATGGGCGTTACTTTCTCCAGCCCCTTGGGGATGCTCTCCCATGGTGGCTCCCGGCGATGCTGCCGGCAAAGTACCCATTAGTCGGACTTGCTGCTGGTTCCCTGCCTGTTTCCTCTGAATGCTTCTAACTGAGAAAGTAAAAGTCAGGAGTGTCAGGCAGAAAAAGCCAGCTAGGGAGCTGACAGCAAACAGCATTGCTCTGAGGACAGTTTGCCACTATAAAGTGTCATAAAACCCCCTTCCCTGCATGGCTACAGCTGGTTTACTCGTGGAGAAACTTTGTTCTCTGGGATCAGAGACCTTTGGAAGCTCCGCTGTTGGGAACTTTGGCCTCTGCCTGGAGGGTCCCAGAACGTTGACACTGGGCAGCCTTCCCCGCTGCTGAGAAGGGGCTTTACATGCCAACCGGAGGCACGGCAGGGCCCTCAGAGCCCCCTGCCCCCCGAGCCCAGGGGCGATGCCTCCGCGTGCTGTTTGGGGCGAGGCACGCCGTGGTTCTGGTGTGCTCCCCACAGCTGGGTGAAGCTGGCACTGCCACATTCTCGGCTTTTCCCTGGTGGGCCCAGGCCAAGTGGCCTGGGGCAGCATCTTGCCTGTGCAGTGCTATGGTTTTTGAGAGCTGTGTAAGTGCAGCTTCTTTTTTAAATCTTTCCCATGCAGTTACCATCCACCCCAGCCCACTGACCCCCTTCTCCCGCCCCGCAGCCCAGCGACCTGGGTCCCCCCCACCCCACACAGGCAGCTCCCGCCCTCTTCAGTGTCCTGTGTGCCTCTGCTTGTGTGCTTTAAGAACGCAATTCTTTGGGGGCCTTTTCAGAGGTACAATTGGCATAAAACGAGCTGCACATATTTAAACTGCATAGTTTGAAATGTTTATGCCTCGAAAGCCATCTTCACAGGCAACAGAGTGAACCTGTCCCTCACCCCAGGTTTCCGCGGGCCCCTGGGGGAGCCCTCCTGCTGCTCCCCCACCCCCTGTGCGCGTGGGCCACGGGTCTCTTTCTGGCTCTCCCTGAAGTTGCGTTTTCTGCAACGTTGTACAGAAGGGACCCTGCGGCGTGCACGGCCTGGCTGCCCCCGCACTGTGAGAGGGGCCTGTGTGGCGTGCAGGGCGCCCGGGACCTCCCTTCGCCGAGCAGCGTCTGCCACGTGGGCGTGGCTCGCACGTGGTCCGTCCGGGCGTGGACGTTTGGTTTTTAACAGTTTTATTCACACCATCCAGTCCATCCAAAACGTGCAATCGGGGGCTCTTGGTGTGATCACAGCGTGAGCACGTGCTCATCGCTCCAAAAAGGAAATAAAATTCCCACACCCCCTGTCGTCGTCGTCCGTCCGTCCGTCCCCTGCCCCGCGTCCTTGCCGCTTGGCTTTGGTGTAGTGAGAGCCTTTGTCACACTGATGGAAGAATATGGCAGTGTCAGTGCTGCCTGTGGCCCTCTGCTGGCATGAGTTGTTTCTCCCGCATTTACAACCTGTCGCTGTCACCTGGTAATGGTGACGGACGTTTATCCCAGCTCACGGAGGAGCCTGCTTATGTTTGTGGTTTACCCTAGTCGTCATCCACGGCAGGGCTCCCTGTGTGCCACAGCCCCACGCTGGTCCCGTTGCTTCCCCTGTAGTGGCGTGCCCAACCCCAGCCTTGCCCCCGCAGCCTCACTGGCACTCAGCAGTGTCCGCTGCACCTCGCGTGGCGCGCTGCCGCTACCTGCATCCGTCAGCACACATTCCAGTCTCACCCGACAGCCCGCACCCCTTACGCGCCACCCGCTCACTCACTGCCTCCCTGTCTCTCCTGGTAGCTCCCAGAGCCGCTCAGTGTAATTAGGTCACACCAGTGAGACCACACATTTGTCCTTCTGTGTCTGGCTTATTTCACTCAGCACCATGTCCTCAAGTTTCATCCTTGTCGCATCAGGACTTTGTTCCCTCTTCCTGCTGAATAATACTCCGTCGTGTGTGCGCACCACATTTTGTTGATCCGTTCATCGGTTGGCGGACGCTTGGGTTGTTTCCATCTTTCGGCGGCTGTGAGCAGTGCTGCGGTGAGCGTCTGTGTCCCTGCTCTCGGTTCCCCTGGGTGTGTGCTTTTTGGCGGGCGCCCGGGTCATATGGTAATTCTACACTTAGCTTCCTGAGATACCCCGAGACATCCTCCGTGACGGCTGCACCGGTTTCCCTTCCCGCCAGCAGTGACCAAGTGTTCCTATTTCTTCACGTCCCCTCCAGCACTGGACGTTGTCTGTTTTTTGATAATGGCTTTTCTAGTAGGTGTGAGATAGTATCTCGTAGTGGTTTTGATTTGCATTTCCCTAATAGCTGGCGGCGGTGAGCATCTTTTCATGTGCTTTCTAGCTGTTTGGATTTCCTCTTTGGAAAAGTCTTCTGCCCATTTTTCAATTGGGTTGCTTGTCTTTTTATTGTTGAGTTACAGGATCTCTTTATATAGTCTGGATAGTAAACCCTTATTGGATACGTGGTTTCCAAATATTTTCTCCCATTGACTAGGCTGCCTTTTACTTTCTCGGCAGAGTCCTGTGAAGCACGAAAGTATTCAATTTTGAGACGGTCCTATTTATCTATTTCTTCTTTTGTTGCTTGTGTTTTGGGTCTAAGTTCTGCGAAACCACCGCCTACCACAAGAATCCTGAAGATGCTTCCCTGCGTTTTCTTCTAGGAGTTTTATGGTCCTGGCTCTTTTGTTTAGCTCTTTGATCCATTTTGAGTTAATTTTTTTGTATAGCATGTGAGGTAGGGGTCCTCTTTCATTCTTTTGGATATGGATTTCCACTTCTCCCAGCACCATTTTTTGAAGACTGTTCTGTCCCAGTTGAATGAACCTGGCCACTGTGTCAAAAATCAGTTCACCGTAGATGTGAAGGTCTATTTCTGAACTGTCGATTTCATTCCATTGGTTGGTGTATCTATCCTTAGACCAGTACCGTGCTCTTTTGACCACTGTAGCTTTGTGATATGCCTTAAAGTTGGGAAGTGTGAGTCCTCCCACTTTGTCTTTCTTTTTCAAGATCTTTTGGCTATTTGGGGCACATTGCCCTTCCTAATAAATCTGATGATTTGTTTTTCCATTTCTGCACAGTAAGCTATTGGAATTTTCATTGGCATTGTGTTGAAACTGTAAATCAATTTGGGTAGAATTGACATCTTAACTATATTTAGGGATGTTTGTTTTTATTTCTCTAGGGTAAATACCTAAGAGAAAAATGGCCAAATCATACGGTACTTGCATATTTAGTTTTTTAAGAAACTGCCAAACCGCTTTCCCAGGTGGTTGTATTGTTTTCTGTCCCACCAGCCATGATGGGGGTCTGGTCCCCCTGCATTCTCATCAGTCTTGAGTTTCAGACGTGCTAATACGTGTTCGTAGGTGCACTGTGGTTTTAATTTGCGTTTCTGTAATGACAAATGATGTCGAGCATCTTGTGCTTATTTATCATCTGGAGAACTTGTCTGGTGAGCTGTCTGTTCAGATCCTTTGGGGCATGTATTTTGTTTTAAATGTTTTTTTATGGTAACATGTATACAACACACTTTCCCGTTTTAACTGTTTTAAGTGAGCAGTTCAGGGCTATTAATTGCATTCACAGTGTCATGCCGCCAGCCCCGCCGTCCGTGCCAAGCCCTTTCCTCCCCGGACAGAAACGGGGTGCCTGTTGAGCAGTAGGGCCCTCCCCCCGCCCGGGGACCCTGGTCCCCTCCCGTCTGTGCATTTGCTTGTTCTCTGGATCTCGCATCGGCGTTTGCCCTTGGTGTCGGGCTCATTTGCTCCGCACGATGCCTTCGGCTCCTCCACGTGGCAGCTGCCTGTGCCCCCGGCGTGGGGGGTCCCCCGGGCTGCTTCCTGTTTACAAGCCTGTCCGTGCCCCTGCTCTCAGCTCCCTGGACGTTCCACACCGTTGCCCCCAGCAGCCGCACGGGGTCTGGCTCCCCTGCAGCCTCGCCGGCCGCACCAGCTCCTGTTTATTTCATAATAGCTGCCGTAGCTGTCAAGAGGCGTCTCGCGCTTTTGATTTGCATTTCCCTGGCGACTAATAATGTTGACTGGGACATGTATTTTTAATTGATATAAATTATATTGTCTTATATACCCCATTCAAGTTGTCCTTTTGTTAAAAATATATGTTATTTTTAATATCCACCAGATGTTGCTACCCCTCCAACCCAGGGGTGGCGAATCGAGCCTGCGGCCGGTTTCTGTACAGCCAGTGAGCTGAGACCGCCTTGCACAGTACTAAAGGATGATTTAGTCGGCGAAGACCGTGGGCCGGACTGGACGTGGCCCCGCAGCCGGGACAGCGACCGTCCGGCCCTTCGCAGAGGGATGTGCTCAGCTGTCTCCTGTCACTGCTGGCCGGGCCTGGGGGGCGGCTCCCGTCCTCCACTTCCCCTCGCTGCAGATCGGGGGCGTCAGTGCTGCTTCTCGGCCGCCTGCCCCCGGCTGTGTCCTCCTGCTGCCCTCGTCTGCCGCCTGTGGCTGTCCCGGGGACCCCAGGGCCCCGGGTGGGATAGTCAGTGCCAGCTGGCTCTGGAGGTCGCTGTGCCCTCTGCTGTGCCCTCCCCTGCCTGTCGTGTTTCCGTCTTGCACTGTTGTAGCGTGCAGGGTAAGGGTTTGGCTCCTGGGATGAGCCTTGGGGGTTTTGTGCTTCTTGCGGGGGCTCCCCCGGCGGGCCACCCTGCTTAGGTGAGGGTCGGCGCGTCTCCCTCTCCCCAGCCGGGCCCCGCGCTCCCCATGGACCCCTGGGATGTGTTGGTGGGTGCAGTCAGGGCCTCATCCTCTCGGGGTTTGTGCCCACGGTGGTGGCCGGGGTCGGTTTGCCCAGCGGAAGAGGGCGGCGAGAGCCGGCGGGCGGGTTCCTGCATGGAGAGTAGGCACCGTGTGCTGTGACCCCCACCTTGCTCCTCTTTGACGTTTCTGTAAAATGCCGCCGGCCCTCTCCCCTGCGCGTTTCGGTGACCTAAGTGAATTGGGGCTCTGTCCCTCTCCTCAGGGCACAGCAGCCCGAGATGTGGCCTCCCCGGGGGCTCCGACTTCCCTGTGGACAGAGCTGCAGCCCGTCTGTCGGTCGGTCTTTTTGTCAGGAAGGCCCTGAGCAGCGCTCACTGCACTTCGGTGATGAAACCCATTTGCGTCCCAGCCGCCGTCTGCTGCCGTCCCTCCTTGGACGGGCCCCTGGCGGTCACTGCACGGGTACCCGGGGGTCCCCCAGATCACCAGTGGGGCGCCTGGGGTGGAGGGGGTAGCTCTTTGTAATTTTGATCTGCATTTCTCTTACAGTGAATCAAGTTGAGTGTATTTTTGCATTTTTAAGAAATTTGAACCATTTTTCTAATGATACTCTTCTCTTTTTAATTGCCTGTGATATGATTGCAAGCATTTTTCCCAAGTTTGTTGTTTATTCTTTTAAGTTCATTTATGGGGTTTAGGGTTTTTAGATGTTTTTCACATAAAAGATATTTGTGTATGAAAACTCAGCCTCTTCCTTTGGGGCCCCTGGCTTGGGCTCGTATGCCTTTCTCACTTAGTCATGGAAAGAAGGGCTCCAGCGGTTTTTTCTAGAACGTGTATGATTTTATTTTTCATATCAAAATCTCTGGTCCATTTGAAGCTTATTTGGGTGTGGGGCGCGAGGTGGCGGCTCCCTTGCTCACTCGCCGGGATCGCGGTGCCCTGGGGCACCCGGCAAGGCTGCTCCTGAGCCTCGCTCTGCCTGTGGCCTTTTCCTGCTGTGCATTTATTCATTCTTCATAGAAGTTTGGAGTGAGAACACCTGGTTCCCTGAGGAGCCTCTGGGACCAGTCGGGGCTGCCCTGAGTGTGCAGGCCTCCGGCTGTGGGGTTTTCTGCACCTTTTCACTCACTCGTGCCTTCTCTGGGGTTCCCTTCACCTTAGGGTGCCCTCTCACAGACGGTCCTGGCTCTTGTTACGTGAGTTTTAGGTTCCTTTCTCTCCTGCTTGCGTCCTCTCCTGCCGTCCTGCCGTGCCCTCCTTGCCCTCCACTCCGCTCTGTGGCCCCCTTTTAGTTTTACGGACCGTGACTGGCCGCGTTGGCGTCTCCTCCTGAGGCGCCCCTGCCCCCCTGCTCTGTCAGCCCCGCTGCCGGCTCGAGGCGCCCGCTGTGGGGACTTGGGCGGGCTCTGGAAGCAGCTGCCCCCTCAGGTGCCACCCACCCCCAGTTTTTCCTCATACAATTTTTTTATCAAGTTGTAATTCACATCCCATAAAATTAGTTCTTGAACATAAAATTGTACATCAAGTGTACAGTTGTTCATGGGTTGGGGCGTGGGCTCAAGACGTGCAGCCATCGTCGGCGGTCACCCCCACCCGCTGGTCTCCCCGCTCCATGGACGGAGGCAATGGTGGCCTTTGGGGTCGGCCTCTCCCACCCAGCGTCGCGCAGTCGGGGCCCCTCCCCGTGGCCGCTGCGAGTGGCGCTGCCGTGAGCCATCCCGCGCGCGTCCTTCCCCTACGCCAGGGCCGGGGCACCAGCCCGCGTGGAAACTGCGTTTAACTGATGATATTGGGTGAAACACTCATAGCATAAAACTTACCGTTTCAGTCGTTTTGAAGTAGACAGTTCTGTGGCGACTCTGTTTAACGTTTTCAGGAGCCCCTCAGCCCCTGCGCCTCTTCACGCCGTGCCTGCGGCGGGTGCTGGGGTCCCCTGGGTGGGGCTGCCCCTGCCGCGGGGCGAAGATGTCCCGTGTCCCCCATGCGACCGTACCCGCCTCGCCCTCAAGAGCCGCGGGGAAGCTCCTGGGAGCAGGCTCAGATGAAAGCGACTTTCACGTCATTTTGCCAGGGACACATTTGTATCTTTCATTCATAGTTGGTGACAGATAAAAGTGTTTAACTGTTTGTTTTGAGCCCCCCCCTTTTCTAAAGTAGAAAGGAGCTTTAGCTGAGTAAGGGGGATGGTAGGCGGGGCCATTCGGTGACACCCTCAAAACGCCACCAGCACGAGTTTTTAAAGACGTGTCTCTCAGCACCTCAGGAGCTCGGATTTCCAGCGCGGTCGGGGGCTGTTGAGAACTGAGTCCCTGGGCACCCGGCCCGGCATCTCGGGGCCCTTCTCCCTTGGGCTCTGCGCTGCCTGTTGAGGCCCCGGGTGGGAGCGCGGCCTGAGGGGCTGCGGGCATGAGCGCTGTGGGGGTCCCTGCAGCCGGGCGGCACAGCCTCTCCCCTCCCTTCTGAGCCTCGGCTGGGGGCAGGGCCGGGGTCCCCGAGGTGCCCTCCCTGCGTCCTGAGCCAGGGTGGGGGCGGCCGGGCAGAATGCGCGATTTGCATTTTGAAAGACCCTCTGGACGAGGAGAAGGAACTGGACGAGGGTGGGACGGCAGTGGTGGCTGTGTCGGGTCGCTGGCCCCCTTCGGACGGGGTGCGGCCAGCTGGGGGCAGGGCGGGGTCCGAGCGGTGCCCAGCGTGGCCGACCGTTAGGCAGGACTGCTTCTGTGCGCTGCATAACAGGCAGCCCCCCATCTCGGCGGGGTTCTCTCTCCCTCACACCAGGGGTCTTGGGGACGGGCCACCCCTTCTCTCTCCTGGAGATGCCGCTGGCTCCGCAGCAGAGGTGGCCCTGGGTGCACAGGGTGCTGCCTCAAAGCTTCCGCCTGGGAGGGACCCACATGGGCCGGGCCCAATGCCCCAGGGCAGCGCCAAGGCTGCGCAGTTCCGCTCGACCCTCACGTCCAGGGCCCGAGGGCTTGGGGGTGGCCTGGCGGCCTCCGCCACCCCCGCGGTCCTGCCTGCTCCTGCGTCTGGGGTCCTCAGAGGGCCCGTGTCTCCTGCTCGGGGCCTGCTCCGAGTGCCCCTCCGCACCCCAGCCGGGCACAGCCGGTCCCTCTCTTGCACCACGGCCCCGGCAATGGCCTTGCCAGGCTTGCAGGTGTGCAGGTCTCATGGCGCCCACTGCCCCAGGCCCCTCTCGCCCTGCGATGCGGGCCTCTCACCCGGCCCCCAGGCACGGCCCGGTCCCTGAGCCACAGCCCGGTGCTGCCCTGGCCCTGACCTTCACCCACCGTCCCCCTCGGGAGACCCCTGGCAGGGGCGCCCTTTGTCCCCACGGCCCTCCCCGCCGTGTGCCTGAGGAGGGCATCCTTAGACACTCATGTGGGCAGCTGGTGCTGGGTGGGCGCCCGGGCAGCGGGCAGGTTACAGACAGAAGGGTGGGTGCTCTGGGTGTGCGGGTCAGCTCGAGGGGTCCCCCGAGGGACGGGTGAGTGGTGCCCCGGCCCGGCACCCTGCTGAGCCCGCCCCCTCCCAGCAGATGAAGGGGGCCCTGTCTGAGATCGTGCAGCTTGCCACCCTGGACTCGGACCCCTGGGTGCTCATGGTGGCCGACATCCTCAAGTCCTTCCCCGACTCGGGCCTGCTCAATCTCGACCTTGAAGAGCAGAACCCTAACGTCCAGGACATCCTGGGGGAGCTCCGAGAGAAGGGTAGGCTGGGGTGGGTGGGTCCCCTTTCCGTCGTGCTCTCCCTAATGTGTTGCGGCTTCACGGGGTGCGTTGGGGGTGCCACACGCGTCTCACACGCCCGGGAGCGCGCACCCACCGGGTTGGCCCCCGGGTCCTGATCGGCCTGGCGGCGTCGGAGCCCGGATGGCGGCGGTGGGCGCGTGCGCCAGGCGGGGCCTGCCCCTCACCTGTCGGTCCCGCCCCTCACCTGTCCATCCCGCCCCTCACCTGTCCGTCCCGCCCCTCACCTGTCCGTCCCACCCGCGCAGTGAGCGAGTGCGAGGCGTCGGCCATGCTGCCGCTCGAGTGCCAGTACCTGAACAAGAATGCGCTGGCGGCCCTGGCGGGGCCCCTCACGCCGCCCGTGAAGCACTTCCAGCTCAAGCGGAAGCCCAAGAGTGCCACGCTGCGGGCCGAGCTCCTGCAGAAGTGTGAGTGCCCGGCCGGCTCTCCCTTTCTGAATTCCCCGTAGGTGTCAGGGCCCTAGGGGCCCTCTCCAGAAGACAGAGCCGCACCTGCCGTTGTTTCAGGGTGTTCATTCCTCGCCCCGCACATCTGCAGAGCTGCCTGAGATGCCCACAGCCGGCCACGTCGCCCAGTGCCCGCTGAGGGCCCTGGAGTCGCGCTGGCCTCCAGATGTGCGGTCCTTTCTCCCGTGTCTCCCGAGAGGGGCTCGCCCAGTGTGGGGGCCGCTGGCTGGGGCAGGCAGGGCCACGGCTTCCTGGAGTAGGACAGAAGCGCCAGGTTTCCCCACATCTTTTCCTAGCCAGGGGGCGTCACTGTCAGGGACACCCCAGGGTCCTGTTCCCAGGCGGCCCTCGAGCGGCTATGCAGCAGGCCGCAGGCTCCGCTCTCCAGGGTGCAGGGCCGACTCGACAGAGTAGAGGGTCCATCCTGAGGACCCCGTGGGCCGCGAGCCCTGCCAGCCTCTGCTTTCCAGGACCCCTCCCCAGAGCTGTCGCTCCCCTGGCACGAGCGCGGCTGACGCGGGGCCTTGTCTTGCAGCCACTGAGACGGCCCAGCAGCTGAAGCGGAGCGCGGGGGTGCCCTTCCACGCCAAGGGCCGGGCGCTGCTCCGGAAGATGGACACCACGAGTAAGGCTGGCGGGCGCCCGGGGAGGGCATTTCTCTTGAAGACATGGCTTCCCTCCATGTGTGACCCTGATGTTCCACGTCCGCCCTCCCGAGGAGGGACACGGCTGGTTCTCTCGGCCTCTCCTTGGAGAGCACTGTGCGGGGTGCCAGGCTGCGGGGTCCTCGTCTCCAGCCCCCTCCTCTGCGACGGCCATCGCTCTTGCCTTAGGTTCCCAGGGCCTGTGACAAAGGTCTGCTCCGGGGGCTGCAAACAGCCGAGGCCCGTCTCCTCCAGCTCTGCAGCCAGGGTCCCAGATCCAGGCTGGGGCAGGGGCGGCGCCTTCTGTCCTTACGGCCTCCTTGGTGGCCCTTGGCTTGTGGCCTCTCCCTCTCTCACAAGGACACTGGCCATCGGATGGGGCCACCCCACCCCAGCATGACGCGGCCCCTGTGACCTCCAAACCCGGCCCCTCACAGGTCCCGGGGTCAGGGGGCGCGTGTCTGCCTGGGGGCTCCCTCCCAGCTCTGCCGCTTCCAGCGCCTCCCCCAGGCCCGAGTGGTGGCCCCGGCGGGGGCGGCCTGCCTGGTGTCCTTGCCACACGTCGATGGCCGTGGAGGCGGGAGAAGCCCCTTGGCACGCAGTGGGGCAGACAGCCTCCCAAGGCGAGGGGGCAGCGGGCCCGGCGGGCAGTGTCCCCACAGCTTGCTGCCCGCCCCTGCCCTGCTCCTGCCCACAGAGGCCTTTGCTCCTGCTCCAGCAGCCAGCTGGCGCCCCAGGATTCCGGGGCCCTTGGCCTGGCATTCCCAGCACCCCCCCCCATGCTCCTGCCCTCTAACGGCTGTCGGCCCCCGAGGTGTCCTCCTCCCACCTTCCTTCCCGCACTCTCACGAGCGCCTGGCGGGCGGGCAGGAGGCCGGGCAGCTGAGCGTGTCCATCCTTGGTGCACTGTGTTGAGCAGGGACCCAGCGCCTCACACCCACAGCCCCGGGCTCGGGCCCTGGCGAGGCCTGGGGGTTCCCATGGGTGGGCCAGTTCCCTGGAAGGGCAGGGGCCACACACCAGTGGGATGGGGAAGACCCATTGTGGGCAGTGGCCGGGGTTCCATGGGGTACCCCATGTGGTTGGGGGGCTCTGTGGGGCCCTCTGAGTTTGGGGTTCTGCGGGGCTCCCCACTGGCAGGAGCCCCTGCCCTGGGAAGGTGGCTGGTCCAGGGCTGTGGCCCTTGGGGGCTGTGGTGCCTGACTGGACGTGCCCCCTGCAGCCCCGCTCAGAGGCATCCCGAAGCAGGCGCCGTTCCGGAGCCCCAGCACCCCCAGCGTCTTCAGCCCTGCTGGGAGCCGGACCCCCATCCCGCCGTCGAGGACACCCCTGCGCAAGGAAAGGGGAGTGAAGGTGGGCAGGGCGCGCCCCGCTGCTGCCGGGCACCCCCCGGCGTGAGTCCCCCACCTTGCCTGGCCCGAGCTCAGTGCGGGGGGTTTGTCTCGGCAGCTGCTCGACATCTCAGAGCTGGACATGGTGGGTGCCGGCCGGGAGGCCAAGAGGCGCAGGAAGACACTAGGTGGGTGTCAGGGCCCCCGGGTGCTGGGGTGCAGGCCCCCTGAGCCACGCACGTGGGTGCGTGTCCTGACTGTCCCTCGTCCTGTGGGCGGCCTGGAGGCTTCTGTTTCCCCGAGAGGCGAGTCTAGCGGGAGAGGAGTTGGCGTTGGCACCATCTTCCCAGGGCGGGATCTTCGACGCAGACCTGGCCGGCAGCAGCACCGTGGGCCGGCCTGAGTGGGCTGCAGGCACCCCTGGGCCTGGGGCAGGGCCTTCTTGGGGCGCAGGGGCCGCCACCAGGGGCTGGAGAGGACCCTGCTTTTGTCAGCAGACGCAGAAGTGGTGGAAAAGCAGGCCAAGGAGGAGGCGGTCATCGAGAGCGCCACGCCGGACTACGCGGCCGGCCTGGTGTCCACACAGGTAGGCCCATCGCCCCGCCCCGCCCTGCCCGCGCCTGCTGCCCGGCTGCCCGCCGCTCCGTTTCAGCGAGTATACATGTGTATATATATATATGTATGTACATATGTGGCAGTGCTGTATGTATGTATGTATATGTATGTATATGTGTATGAGAGACGGCGCGGGGCCCGGAGACCCCCACTGTGCTGCCACACGGGGGCTGGACACTCGTGTCTGCCCAGTGCACTTGCTTCAGGCCTCCTTGGGCAAGTCCCCCCACTTCTGTGCCTCAGTTTCCCCTTTTGTCAGGCAGCAGCGGTGATGCCAGCCTTGCAGGTAGTTGTGAGAGGGAGACCGTAAGGGGTCCGGGTGGGGGACCAGGAGCTCAGGGCTTCGGGGGGGTGAGGGACTGGCCATGGGGTCCACCTGGGTGTGCCCCCTGCCCCGGGAGGAGCCGCTGTCCTGCCCGAGCTGCTGGCAGCTGCGTCTGGAGAAGGGGTTTCTTCCACGTGCGTGGCTCGTTTAATTTCTTCGAGCGAACGTACTTTCCCCCCGTGATGTGCTCCGGGGTAAGACGACGTGGCTGCCTCTGCGTTTCCCCAGAGGCGGCTGGCGGGGGCCCCTCTCCCCTGCGCCGAGTGGTCTTGCGGCCCTGAGCAGGCACCCTGGGGGCTCCTCCGGAGGGACCACAACTCTGTCTTCCAGAAACTGGGGGCTCTGAACAGCGAGCCGGCACTGCCCTCTACCAGCTACCTGCCCGCCACGCCCAGCGTGGTCCCGGCGTCCTCCTACACCCCCAGCTCCGAGACGCCGCCCGGTGAGCCCCTGCCCGGCCTACCACCAGCCCCGGGCTCTGGTAGCCCCTGGCCACCCCCCTGCTCACTGCCCCCTCTGCCTGCAGTGCCGTCGCCCCGGGAAGCCAGCCTGCAGGCCAGCCGCCCCCCCGAGGAGCCCGGCACCCCCAGCCCCGCGCTTCCCGCGCAGTTCAAGCAGCGAGCGCCCCTGTACAGCAGCCTGGGCCCAGCCACGCCCTCGGCACCCGCCTCGCCCCTGACGCCCACCACGCCCCCTGCGGCCGCGCCCACTGCCCAGACGCCCCCGGTGGCTGTTGTGACCCCACAAACCCAGCCCCCCGCCCAGCAGCAGCCCAAGAAGAGCCTGTCCCTCACGGTAGGTGGCCCTTGCCAGCGGGGGCGGGGGTGCGCCAGGCCAGGGCTGATGCCATGTCCTGCCCACAGCGGGAGCAGATGTTCGCCGCTCAGGAGATGTTCAAGACGGCCAACAAGGTCACGCGGCCGGAGAAGGCCCTGATCCTTGGCTTCATGGCGGGCTCCCGAGGTGCGTGCCCCGTTTCCCCAGGCTCCCGTGGCGCGTGCCCCCCGTTTCCCCTGGCTCCCGTGGTGCGTGCCCCCCGTTTCCCCTGGCTCCCAGGGTGCGTGCCCATTTCCCCCAGCTCCTGGCCCCACAGTGCCCCCCGCCCCTGCAGAGAACCCGTGCCAGGAGCAGGGGGACGTGATCCAGATCAAGCTGAGCGAGCACACGGAGGACCTGCCCCGGGCGGACGGCCAGGGCAGCAGCACCATGCTGGTGGACACCGTGTTTGAGATGAACTACGCCACCGGCCAGTGGACGCGCTTCAAGAAGTACAAGCCCATGAGCAATGGCTCCTAGGCCCCGCGGCAGCACGCGGACAGACGGACCACTGGCGGGCCAGGTCCCCCATGTGCGGCCGAGCCCCGGCCTATTTAAGAGTTTAGGTTATTTTCCCTGGGGTGTTTGGGCTTATTTTTAGAATTTTAATATGGGTTATTTTTTGTGTGATTGAAGACACTCTTTTGGATTCACTACTACAATTCTGAGGGTTAACCAAAAAAGCTGTAACTTGCTGATCGTAGGGACAGCTCTGCCTGTTAGCCTTTTACTTTTTTATTTTTTCTTAAGGGATCCCACCGACCACAAGGAGGGCTCGCCCGGCCAGTAGCTGCCTCCCCACCCCGGGGTTGGGGACCAGGGGCCGGCGGGGCGCCCCACAATTCCAAAGCGCGCTGCCGTGGAGTTTTGTACTCGTCTTTTGTATCGTCGTCAGCATTTAAGACCAGGCTCCGGGCACCTATTTTCTTTGTAAACAATCTGAATAATTAAAGTTTAGCTTTTCTAAAGAAAGCCCCAGAGCCATGTTTGGGGCTGGCCCAGCTGCTGCCCAGCCTGTCCCCCTTCCAGGACCCTGCTGATGGGGGCGATGGCCACCACCAGGGGCCGGGAACAGCCAGCACATCGGCTCTTGGGACCATTTTATGTTTATTGGGTATTTGGAACTAAATTTAAGTGTTTTAGAGAGAGAGAAAAAAAGGGGTATTACAGAACAACTCAGGGTGACAACTGCTGGCTCCAAGCCTCCGCAGTTCTGGGGTGGGGGCTATTCCCAGACCCCGGAGCACGGGGGACAGAACGACCACGCGGGGGCCAGGAGAGTCCGGACCTGCCGACGCCACCCCCAGGAAGGCACATCTCAGAGAAAAGCCTTTAAAACGTTTTTAATACAAAAATACTCGTACACAATTTTCCAAACACAACTTTCCACTTAAAATGCTATTTTCAAACTGGCAATGCTCAAATCTACATTTCTGTATATTTCCCCAAAAAGTGAATTTCAAGTTTTTAAGTCTAACTATCAGAACTGGTTGACAGCACCCAGGGTTCCTCGAGGCTCCCTGCTGATGCGGGCTGGGCGTCTCCGTCCACTGACCCACTCTGGGCTTCTCCGAGGACCGAGATATTTGGCAACTGACTGACAATCTTTTGCATCAGCATCAATGGAAATGGGTTTATCTTTAATTTCTGAAAACAAGGTAGTTCTGCAAAGTGGGTAACACACTTCTATATGAAGATAAATACTTGGACAGGTTGGAGGTGTGACCCTGAGCGTGTGCGGGCCCGGGGGACACGGGCAGGGCGGGTTTCTGTGACATTTCCATGTGGGAGGAACCGAGGCCACAGGTCCTGGGCAGGCTCCCGAGGCCTCGGAACTGGAGGGGCTGCGGGCATTGTCTGTTCTGTGTTGTTTTGTGTTCGCTTCACATTAATGACAGGGTTGGTGCCAACATTTAGAAAGTCACCAAATCCTCAAAAAACAAGGTCCCCCAACTCCTGGGCCAGCGAGGCAGTGCCGGGGGGGGGGGTCCTGCAGCTCTGCTCTCACCCAGGTCCCTGACCTCTTGCCAATATTTTCACAGATAGTGTTATTTTCTCATTAGTTTAGCAGTTTGGATAAAGGGGAATGATATTTGAAGTCATTTTTGCAGTATTGCCTTCAGAAAGATTGTAGGGGACTAGGAATGTCAACGTGAGTCAAAAATCACAAGACTTTACTACTGCCAAATACAAAAATAAGTTATTCACTCCCCAAAGTGCCCTGCACACCCGAGCCTGAGGTTTCACCCCCGGCAGAATCCTACGCAGCGTGACAGGTCTTCGGGACAGGTAAGCACCCCAGCTGCACCTGTCTGGAGAGCCCGGCTGCGCTGCCTGGGAGGGTCCCAGGGGCACTGGCTGACCGTCCGCAGCTGATGCAGCGTCTGAGGACCCTGGAGAGGGTGAGTGTTCTCAAGGGAAAACGGGCCTTTCCCAGCAGGCGCGCCCCAGAACGACCAGCCTGGCGCTCAGGTGTCAGCTGGCCCCGCAGAGGCTTCTGCGCATGTCCCTCTTGGTCGTGTGTGGTTCTCTCAGCACCGTGACGGAGGGGCCAGAGGGGCCAGAGGGGCAGGCCCTGTCAGCCGGGGCTCAGGGGCACCCAGGCCCCGCCGCCTGGAACACACACCCCTCGAGGGCAAGCGGTTAGTGATGGCCTCGAGTCAAGACATACTGCGAGTTCACACGCAGACCCCGAAACAGATGAGAAACGGACATGGAGGTGGGTAGCAGTTTTCGTAATTATTACTAAGAACAGTTATGTGACCTTCCCTAACCCGTGGTGTCCTTGGGCAGGAAACAAGCGCCAGCTTCCAGGTGTTCCTCTGGCCCACACCCTGGAGACAGGCAGGTGCCGTGAGGGACATGGCCCCCCATTTGCAGAGGAACCCCAGAAAAGAACAGTCTTCCACAGAAAACTCACTGCTTCTCAAGTGCTTCTCCCTCTGGGGCGGGGCCTGCTCTGGCGGGAAAGCGGCAGCTCTCGCGCAGGGGCCGGGCGGCTGCCGGGGGCACGTTTCCAGCATCTCCTCGGACCCTGGCGAGGCGGCCTTCGGAAATCCACGTCCACACCGGCTCGGCCCACCTGTGCCCACTGCCGCCTGCCGGGCCTCTGCCTGAGGGGACGGTCACACCATGTGCTGCGAAAACGCAGGGTCACATCAGGAAATACATTTCAGCAGTGCTGATTGGCGAAATGAGTTTAGCAAAAATATATTGAGAATAAAAGCCAGAAATCGGTTTTAAAAAAAGCCAGATGAAAAAATATACAAAATATTTTCCCAAAATGTCGAGGCGAGCCTGGTGCCGCCGGCAGAGTGGCCCCGGCAGTGGAGAACCAGGGGGCGCAGATGGCTCCCAGCCGCCTCGGCCGACCCGCCCGGGGCCGGCTTCTCACGGGGATGGAGAAGCGGCGTTGGGGAGAACTTCACATTAGTACAAAAATCACAGAGCTGTTTCAGTAAGAGCAGAACGACGCTCGAGACCCGGTCCCCGAGGCGTGCCGTGGGCAGCCAGGCTCACCCGGTCTCTCCTGAGAGGCAGCTGCGGGCAGAAGCCGGTGCCCTGGCGGGTCCGAGTCACGGGCATCCTTTAGGAAAAAGACTATTCTATGCACTTCAGGTGAGATAAAAACATTTCATATACCACTTAAATTCCGTTTTAACGTTAGCCTACAGCACAGCGGGAGGTGACCCCAGCACTGCGCTGCAGCCGCCGCCCTGCCTGGGAGCCTCTGTACGGGCGCGGGGCCGGTGGGGGCTCCGGGGGCAGTGCTCCCTCCAAGGCGCCCAGGGCCGGCCGCGCGCGGGGCTACTTGCCGTCCGTGGTCCTGCGCCAGCGCCCCCTCCGCCGGCCCCGCGCCCGCCCCGACCCCGCGAAGGGCTGCCCGGTCTTGGCGCCTCGAGCTGCCTGGGCCCCCACATCGTGCTCCGAGCAGCAGGGTCGCCCGTCGGGGGTGGCGCTGACGGCCGCCCCGTCCTGGTGCTCCTTGCAGAAAGAATTGGGACAAAAGTGGCAGAAGGACGTTGAAGGCTTGCCGCACACGTCACAGTGGTGCCAGGGACACTCCCACTTCCCTGCAACGAAACAGAAACTGTGAGCAGACGGGAGTGCAGGGCCTCCACCGCTCCAAAAGCTTTGTGGCTTAAAACAATTTGTAAAACTCCAATAAAATGAATACAAATGAAAACAGGTTCTTCATCCACTTAATGGCTGGTGCTCTGGAGACAAGGCTGTGGGGCACTGCTGCCCTGGCTGCCCATTTGGGGGCACAGCAGCCGGGCCCAGAACGCCCCGGGAGCAGCCTGCTCGCCTCCACCCTGCGTTCTGTCAGGCCTTGTCGTCTGGAGCTACAGCTCACCCTCACCTCCGCTGAAATCCCCCCACACGTTTCGTTAGAACCTCAGTCTCTCTTTTGCCTCTTAGATTATTTTGGCTCCTGGTCAGACGTGCCTAACTTCGCTTCTGGGCTTCTGTTCTTTGTGGAAGGGCCTCTTGGCTTTCTGCTGCCATCCCAAATGGCCACATGCCCGCCGACGCCGGACTCAGTGGTGGAGGTTGGGACCCGCTTCTGCCTGTGGACAGCCCCCTCCAGCCCGGCCCCCAGCCTCCCAGGGCGCCCACCTGGGGTCCCGAGACAAGCTCCAGTGCGCGGCACGGTCAGCACTCACCAAAGGGCCGCTTGGGCAGCCCGAGGCAGGACAGGTGGAAGGCCTTGGTGCAGCCCTTGCGGTCGCACAGGACCAGCTGGCCCCCGTCCCCGCAGCGGAAACACTCGTCCTCCGACACCTTCTTCCCTTCGCCGCGCGTCCTGCGCCTCCTGGGCTTCTTCTTCGTCTTCTTGCCCTTTTCCTCCGAGGAGAGGGCTGCTGAGGTCTGGGGTCGGGGATGGACATGGTCACTGACAGGATGCGCGGCCCAGGGTCGGGAGAGTGGGGCTGGGGTCTACGGCGCCACGGGGAGGGGTCCCCCGGATCACCCCGCAAACCCGCCTTGGTCACGGGAAAGGAAGCACCTGCGTCCCGTCAGCCGCCGGCACGTCAGGGGCACACACACAGGCAGGGGCCGCCCCCAGACGCAGAGCTGAGGTGGGGGCACTCGGCCGCGGTCCTGCAGAGGCTTTACCTTGGGTCTGTCCCCGAGGAACCCGCTACAGTTGGAGGCTCCACACCGACAAACTGTTTTCTCGTTTCCCAGACAGTCGAGGTTGTAGTTAAAGGTCAGCTCTGTGCCTGCAGGGAGAGAGGAGGCGCCCTCGCACGAAGGGCCCGCAGCGGCCCCTGCCTGGCCCCGCAGCCCCCACCTGCACGGGACGAGGCCTGTACCTGCGGGGATGTCGCAGACAGCAAAGAGCCCCACGCGCGTGTCCCCGTTGACCGTCCACTTGAGTGTCTCGCAGTTGGGCTGGCAGCTGTGGTTCATGAAGCGCGAGTAGTTCCCCTTGGGGCCCGCGTCGATGATCCGGTCCTGGGGGCAACGGCCAAGCTCAGCCCCAGGGCCACGGGGCTCCCGCCCGGGACAGGCTTCTGTCCGTAAAGGGCAGTCAGTGCCACAGCCACGCTGGAGATACAGCATCGCCTGTTGAACTGGGAACCATGGTGGCCCTTGCCCACTTGGATGGGACACCCCCAAACCAGTCCCTTTCTCTCGCTCGCTGCGGGCCGGTCGGGACCATGTGGAGAGGACCGAGCCGGGTGAGCTGACAGTGCCCGATGACCCCCGCAGAGGCCAGGGAGCACACCCGTGCCACGGACGCTGCGGACGGAGAGCCACGGCCTGCAGCCAGCCATCACCATCATGACCAGAGGACACGGCCAGGCAGCCGGCAAGCACAAGGGAAGGTGTTCAAATTCCTCAGCAGGTGAGGAAACAAATTAAAACTACAACAAAATGAACTCCACACCCTCATGGCTGTCGGTCAGCAGGGGAAGAGCCCTGGGGAGGCCGCTGGGCAACGACCTTACGGAGCAGCCCCCGAGATGCCACCTCCCTGCTTGGGGCTGGGCCCACTGAACCCAGGCCAGGGCAAACGGACTTTCAGACTTACGGAAATGAACCCATTGCCAAACCAGGGAAACAGTGAGCTCACTGGAGGGCAGCCCAGCCTCCCCCCACTTGGAAGCTGTGGCGGTTTGAAGCTGGGCGTGCCCCAGGAAAACGTTCTACATCCTAACCCTCCCTGTGGGAGGGAACCACAGTGAGCAGGGCCTTTGGATGAGGTTACATCAGCTGAGGGGAGCCTGGCTCAGTCGGGGGGGGGTCTTAGTCCCTCTACCGGAGTCCTTTACAGGAGAATGAAACGCTGACAGGGAGAGCAAGCCACAAAGCAAGAAGCCGAAGCAGCAAAACCTGGAAGAGGAGGGTGAGACCAGCAGAGGCCCAAGTGCAGAGGAGCCGGGGACCGCCAGCAGCCGGTCTTCAGAAACCAGCCTCGCCTGATGATGACACTTTCTTAACTTCAAAACCTGAGCCAGTGAGCTCCGCCGCTTAACCCAGCCCACTCCGTGCATTTGCTCCGTGCAGCCCAGGAGCTGAAACAGAGGCCTCCAGATCCCACTGCCTGGCCGGGCAGCAGACACACAGCCGATCCTGCCTGTGGGCCCCGCAGCCCCCATCCCCAAAGGCTGGAACCCCAAGGGGCTGGGGGTGCTAAAAGACACCCCCACAGCGGTCACACCCATGAACTGGCCAGTGAACCCGGGAGCAGAGACATCTGTCAAACACATGTGGCACGGCAGGGGCCGCCCCGGGTCGGGAGCCAGTGGCCGTGGGTCGGTGTCCCCTGACAGCACGTTCGGCCACATGCACACTGTCCCTCATGCCTCCTGGAACTTGGCGGGCGTCTCCTGCAGAGGTGCCCCAGGGGGCCTGCACTGAGCTATGCTTTTCTCTCTGACCCTTCTTCTCTGTTCTCTGCCTCCCCGTGCTCCTGCTGGTTTAGGCTCAGCTTTGGAAACGGCTGTGTCTGTTCCTTCTTTTTCATTCCTGAGCTCTCCCACTTCACAGTTCAGCTCGCCATGCTCCGGCTACCTCTGAGTCTTCATATTTGAAAATACCTGCGGGGACGTCCGGTCGCCACGCCAGCCTGGTGGGGCCCTCACGCTCTGCCCGCAGACACAAGCAGCCGGGCCGGGCAGGACCGGCTTTTAGACTCCAGTCACGTGCCGCGGACTCATGCCTGGAAAAGGAGAGGCAGAGGCCTGCTCCCACCGGGGCTGGTTTCCAGAGGCACCGTGGGAGGGGGCGGGAGGGTCAACTTGGAAAGACTGAGGAGGGCTTCTCGTATTTGTTTTTTAAAATTTTCATTTTGAAATCGTTTCAAAATAGTGCAGTAACAAAAAGAGAACCCCACACAGAGAACTCCAATGTGCCACTAACCCTGCCCTGGTTCCCCAGTTCTGTCAACGTGAAACTTGGCCGTGTTGTGCTACTTAGCCACCCACCCGCCAGACGCAGGCTGTGTCCGTCACGCTCCTTGTACACGTAATTCTGCTATGTACATTTCCCAAGAACGCAAACAAGGATTGTATTCACTTATGTGACCACCTTAAGTGCAGGTATCCAGTTCAAACAATTTAACACTGACAAAGCCTCCAGCAGCCTCCAGGCTTTCCACGTGCTCCCACAATGTCTTTCTGCGCCTTCTCCCTCCCTTCTTGGATCAGCCCAGGATCATGTGTTGCTTGAAATGTCACTGTCCCTTTAGCTGCTCCTTTTCTTTTTTGGATTGTAGGAACAAGTTACAGCGTAAGCTTTCCCATCTCGAGCCCCCCTCCCAGCGCACCACCCCATGGGGTGCATCACACAGCACGGGAGGGCCCCCACCTGCCCAAGCAGAGCCCCCCACACACGGAGCCCGCTTCCCCCCAGCCTGTGCTCCGCTTGCCACCTCCAGGCGCTGCGGCCGTGACGCTGTCTCTGTAATTCCCACAGGTGTTAAATCAACATCCTCAACCTCTAACACTCTTGTCAATCCAACTTCACCTCAATAGTTTACACAAACTATCTGGTTTTTTTTCACAAATTACACATTTATACAATATAAGCCCCAAACCACTGATATCTTACTACGTTTCTGCACTGGCATTTTAGATCCTGTAAGAAGGGGAAAAGCTGAGTTACAAACCAAAACTACAGTAGTCCTGGCAATTATGTTCACCCGTGCCACCATCCTTACTGGAGACGTTTCTCCACATGGCTTCGGTCAGCTGTCCAGTGTCTTTCCTTTTGAACTTGGTGTCTCTCCTAGGGCCGGTCTGCTGGTGACGAAGTCCAGCAGCTTTTGTTTATCTGGAATGTCTTCATCTCTCCCTCGTGATTTGGAAGACAGTTTTGCCAGATACAGAATTCTTGGTTGGCAGTTTGTGCTTCAGCACTCCCATCTCTCATCTCACTGCCTTCCCGCCTCCGTGGCTTCGGCAGAGAAATCGGCACGTGGCCTCACTGCGGCTCCCTCGTGTGTGACATGTCACTGCCCCTGTGCAAAAGGTTTTCATGATTCTCTCTCTGTGTCTTTGGCATTTGACAGTTTGATTATAGCCTGGTGCAGCGCAAGTCTATTTGGGTTTATCCTATTTAGAGCTCATGTATGCATGTCTTTAAGTTTGGGAGGTTCCCAGCCATTATTTATTTGAATATCCTCTCTGCTCCCTTCTTTCTTTCTTCTCCTTCTGGGACTCCGCAGTGGGTGTAGTGGTTTGCTTGGTGGTATCCCACAGGTTCTCAGGCTCCACTGTTCTTCATCCTTTCTTCTCTCTGCTGCTCAGACTGGATCATTCAATTGTCTTAGCTTCAAGTTCACTAAGTCTCTCTTCTGCCAGCTCCAGTCAGGGTTGAATCCTGAGATGGTCTGCAGGCTTTATGGGTCCAAGGAAATTATGTTCTTAAGTTTAACCAATTCCTGTGAGTGTGGACCCATTTTAAGTAGGATCTTTTGGTGAGTAGGATCTCAACTTGAGATGTGACCCACCAAGGCCTTTATAAGAGGATGAAATCCAGAGAAAGACACAGAAAACAGAGAAAAAAAAAACCCAGGAGCTGGGAGAGGAAGCCATGGAAGCCAGAAACTGGAAACAACGAAACCTGGAAGAGAAGGGGGCCCAGCAGAGGCTGCCGTGTGGCCAAGGAGCTGAGGGTGGCCGGCAGCTGGTCTTTGGGGAGAAAGTATCACCTATGGATTCCTTGATCTGGACACGTTCACAGCCTCAGAACTGTAAGCTAGTAAGTTAATAAATCCCCATTGTAAAAACCAGCCCAGTTCTGGTATGCTGCATTTCGGCAGCCTTGCAAACTACAGCAAACCCCTCCAGGGAGTTTTTAATTTCGGTTACTGTGGTCTACAGCTAGGCTTGGTCCCTTTTCATAGAAACTTCCATCTCTCCTTGTGCTCATCTTTTGTTTTCCTGGTTTCCTTTAGATCTTTATCCATGTTTTCCTTTAGTTCTTTGAGCATAATTGGGACCCATTTTATAAGTCTTTGCCTGGAATGTCCCAGGTCTGGTCCTTCTCATTGATGGTTTCTAATGCTTTAATCTCCTTTGCCTGGGCCATCACTTCTTGTTTCTTTGTATCTTGTGTAATCTTTTCTTGAAACCTGGACATTTTGATATTTTAACATGCTATTGCTGGAATTTAGACTCTGAAAAATCTGTTCCTTAAGACTCTATCAAGCTAGTGTGTCAAGACAGAGTTTTCCTTGGCCATCAGATGCTAACAAACAAGCAAAAAACAGAAACAAACAAACAAAACACAAGGGAAAAAAGAAAACCCCTTTCCCGGTCTTTGCAGACTGACCTGTGCAGTGCTCTCAGGGCTGATCTGTACGATGAGTTTAGAGAATAGCTCCAGGCGTTCTTCAAAATGTTGCTCCTGGGGCATTCTGTCCTCTCTTAGCTTCTCCGGAGCAAACTCTGTGCTAGCATCTCAAAGCATTAGCAAAAGTCTCCTTTCAATGGCCGTCTCCAAAATGTCTCTCTGAGCTGCAGCACTGAGCTTCTTCTGTTTGTGAGCTCTTTTATGGGACTCCAGTGATTAAATCAAGACCCATGCTGAATGGGCAGGGCCACACCTCCATGGAAATAACCTAATCCAAAGATTCCAACCTAATCAACACTAATACATCTGCCCCCACAAGATTGCATTAAAGAACACAGTGTTTGGGGGGACGTAATACATCCAAACTGGCACAAGGAGATACTGAATTTTTGTAACAACTAATAAAAGATGTTCAAACAAAACTCCTAAATCAATGCAAGGAGATGGCTAAAGATATAAAGGATATCAAGAAGACCCTGGGTGAGCAAAAAGAAGAATCTGAAAGCACAGAAAGAAAAATAAGAGTTTATAGGTACAAAAGGCACAACAGATGAAATGAAAAATATGCTAGAGGCACACATCAGCAGACTTGAAGAGGCAGAAGAAAGGACCAATGAGCTAGAAGACAGAGCACCTGAATTTGAATGGACAAAAGAACAGATAGAGAAAAGAACAGAAAAATTTAAGCAGGGTCTCAGGGAATCGATTGACAACACAAAGCACATTAAACATATGCATCATGGGTGTCCTAGAAGGAGAAGAGAAGGGAAAGAGGGCAGAAAGAATATTTGAGGAAATAATGGCCAAAAACTTCCCAACTTTTATAAAAGACATACATGTGCATATCCCAGAAGAACAGTGTACTTCGAACAGAGAAAATGCAGACCCACACCGGGACGCACACTAATCACACTGTCACACGCCAAAGCAAAAGAGAGAACTCTGAAGGCAGCAAGAGAAAAGTGATTCACAACATACAAGTCCTGATTTCTCATCAGACACCATGGAGGTGAGGAGGCAGTGGTATAATACATTTAAGATACTGAAAGAGAAAAATTTCCAGCCAAGAATTATTTATGCAAGAAAACAGTCCTTCGAAAATGAGGGAGCATTTAAAATACAGATAAACAGAAGTTGAGAGAGCTTGTTAACAAGAGACCTGCCATACAAGAAATACTAAAGGGAGTTCTGCAGGCTGAAAGGAAAAGACAGGGGAGAGAGGCTTGGAGGAGCATGCAGAGATGAAGATCATCAGTAAGGGCAATTAAAAGGAAAAAGGAGGAAAAAAATAAGATGTGACAAATAAAAGCCAAAGGATAAAATGGTTGAAGTAAGTACTGCCTTTACAGTAATAAGACTGAATGTTAATGGATTAACCTCCCCAGTAAAAAGACACAGCTTGACAGAATGGAAAAAAATATATGATCCATTTATCCATTTCAGACCCAAAGATACAAATCAGCTGAAAGTGAGAGGCTGGAGAAAGATACTCCACACAAGCAATGATAATCAAAAAGAAGCTGCGGTACTTACACTCAGTCAAAATGGACTTTAAAAGCAAAACGCTATAAGAGACAAAGAAAGACAATATATATTAATAAAAGGGACAATTCACCAAGAAGAAATAACAATCATAAATATCTCTGCACCTAACCAGGATGCCCCAAAGTACATGAGGAAAACACCTGCAAAAACTGAAGGGAGTAACAGGCACCTCTACTATAATAATGGGAGACTTCAACACACTGCTGTTGTCAACAGACAGAGCAGTAAGGACACAGAGACCCTATATAAAGTGGTCAGTGAACTATACTAACAGACATAGGGAGAGCACTCACCCCAAACAGCCAGATATGCATTCTTGTCAAATGCTCACGGATCATTCTCCAGGACAGACCATATGTTAAGTCACAAAACAGTTCCTAATAAATTTTAAAAGATTGAGCTTATGCAAAGTATTTTCTCTGACCATAATGGAATGAAGCTGGAAATCAACAGCAGGCGGAGAACTGGAAAATTCACAAATATACACAGGTTAAACAACAAACTTTTAAACAATCAGTGGGTCAGAAAAAAAATTACAAGAGAAATCAGTAAATATCTTTAGGCAAATGAAAACGAGAACTTAACATATCAAAACATATAGGATGCAGCAAAGGCAGTGGTGAGAAGGAAATTAATAGTCCTAAATCCTACATTAAAGAGAAAAAAAGAGTTAGAATCAGAGAACTAACTGAACACCTGGAAGAACTAGAAAAAGAACAGAAAACTAATCCCAAGGCAAGGAGAAGGAAAGAAATAACAAAGGTGAGACCAGAAATAAATGAAACTGAGGGGAAAAAGAAAGAGAATCAACAAAACCAAAAGTTGGTTATTTGAGAAGATCAATAAAATTGACAAGCCCTTAGCTAGACTGACAGAAAAAAAAGGAGGGAAGATGCAAACAAAATCAGAAATGAGAGGGAGCATTACCAATGACCTCACTGAAATTAAAAAGACCACAAAAGGATACTATGAGTGACTGTACGCCAACAAACTAAAGAACTTAGATGAAACAGACAACTTCCTAGAAATACACCAACAACCTACACTAATTCGAGAAGAAATGGAAGACCTCAACAAACCAGTCACAAGTAGAGAAACGGAATATGTCATCAAAAACCTCCCATCAAAGAAAAGTACAGATGGCTTCACAAATTCCACCAAGAATTCCAAGAACTAATAACATTCCTGCTCAAACTCTTCCAAAAAACTGAAGAGGAAGGAACACTCCCTAACCCCTTCTATGAAGTGAACATCACCCTAACAGCAAAGCCAGATAAAGATACTACAAAAGAAAAGAAAAAGAAAAAGAGAAGTACAGCCCAATCTCTAATGAATATAAATGCAAAATCTTCAACAAAATACTTGCAAATTGACTCCAACAACACATTAAAAGAATCATACACCATGATCAAGTGGGTTTTATTCCAGGTACGCAAGGGTGGTTCAACACAAGAAAATCAAGTAATGTAAAACACACATTAACAAATCAAGGGGGGAAAACCACATGATCATCTTTAACAGTGCAGAAAGGCATTTGACAAAATCCAGCATCCTTTCTTGATAAAAATATTTCAAAAGATAGAAATCAAAGGAAGCTTCCTGAACATGTAAAGGGCATCTGTGAAAAACTCATAGCTAACATCATACTCAACGATGAGATTGAAAGCTTTCCCTCTAAGACTGCGAACAAGACAAGGATGCCCACTGTCACCACTGGTATTCAACATTGTGCTAGAAGTGCTAGCTAGAGCAATCAGGCAAGAAAAAGAAGTAAAAGGCACCCAAGCTGGAAAGGAAGAAATAAACATTCACTATTTGCAGAAGCCATGACTCCATATATATAGAGAGAAAGTCCTGAAAAATCTACAACAAAAAGCTACTACAGCTAATAGTCTCTTCAACAAATGGTGCTGGGAGAACTGGATATCCCTGCCTAGAAGAATGAAAGAGGCCCCTGTCTCACAGCTCATACAAAAATTAACTCAAAATGGATCAAATACCTAAACATTAGAGCTAAGACCATAAAAGTCCTAGAAGATAATGTAGGGAAGCATCTTAAAGATTGTGGTAGGAGATGGTTTCTTAGACCTTACACACAAAGAGAAAGCAATGAAAAAATAAATGAGACCTCCTCAAAACTGAATACTTTCGTGCTTCAAAGGACTTTGATACACAGGTGAAAAGGCAGCCTACTCCATGGGAGAAAATTGGGAAACCACATATCTGATAAGGGTGTAATATCCATAGTATATAAAGAAAACATGAATAGACATTTTTCCAAAGAGGAAATACAAATGGCTAAAAAGCACATGAAAATAGATGCTCAACCTTGCTAGCTATTAGGGAAATGCAAATCAAAACCACAATGAGTTATCATTTCATACCTACTAGAACGGCCACTGTGATGGTTAGGGTCATGTGTCAGCTTGGCCAGGTGATAGTGCCCAGCTGTCTGGTCAAGCAAGCACTGGCCTGTTACTGCAAGGACATTTGTGGCTGGTTAATAAACCGGAAGGCTGGTTTATTAAATCATCAGCCAGTTGCTTGCATCTGTGGCTGATTACATCTACGATCAACTAAGGGAGTGTCTTCCACAATGAAAAGAACCCAGTTGGATTTAATCCAGTCAGCTGAAGACTTTTAAGGGAGAAAAGAGAACTCTCACTTCTTCAGCCAGCCTCTCCTGGGGAGTTGTCGAGGACCTTCTTTGGAGTTGCCAGCTTGCAGCCCTGCCCTGCAGAATTTGGGCTTGTGCATCCCCCGAGTTGTGTGAAACCATTTTATAAAATCTCAGATTTACAGGTATCTCCTGTTGGTTTTGTTTCCCAAGAGAACCCTGACTAATAAAGCTTGATACCAGGAGTGGGGTGCTGCTGAGTTTGTAAACACCAAACATGTTGGTTTATCCTTTTTAAATGGATAAGGGGAAGATTCTGGAAGAATTGTGAGGAGCTTGGTAGAAAAGGCCTAGATTGCTTTGAAGAGACTGTTGGTAGAAATATGGACTCCAAAGGTACTTCCAAATGGGGACTCAGACATAAATGATGAATGTGTCATTGCCCACGAGAAGACAGACGACCTTTGTTTGCAAGTGGCAGAGAATTTGGCAAAACTGAGTCCTGGTGTCAGATGGAAGGCGGAATTTGAAAGCGATGAGCTGGGATACTTAGTTGAGATCTCCAAGCTAAATGTGGAAAACACAGCCTGCTTCTCCTTGCAGCTTATAGTCAATTGTGAGAGGAAAGAGATAATCTAAGAACTGAACTCTTGGGTACAAAGAAACCAGAAGTCGATGGTCTGGAAAATTCTGGGCTTCCAGAAAGTGAGACTCCAGTGGCTAGTGCGCCACATGAGGATTTAATGAAACGTAGAACCAGCCAGTCTTTTAGTACAAACCAGGACTGGGGACAGAGTTATCCAGGAAGGATTTGTGGGAAGCCCTATTGTCCGATGTTTTGGACCCCTGTATGCCGAATACCAAGCCAACAAATTTTTTTTGTGAGCTCTGTATAAACGGAACCACTGCCAGTCTGGACTAAAGGGGACAGAAAAGGGACAAACTGAGGGAAAGATGACTTCAAGGGCAGAACCATGGACGCTGAGGTCTGGAGTCAGGAAACCTTGGGCCAGGAGAGCGGATCTACCAAACACGTTGACCGGGTGAGTTTAAGAGTGCTGCTACCTAAGGGTTCTCAGATGCCTGGGGAATTGAGGAGAACTTGGCTGCTCCGTTGTTCAGAATGAGTGTTGGTGCCCTAGGCCGCAGAGAGGGTGGAGCACATTTCCTGGGGATTGGGGAGAGCCTGGCCGCCACCCCACTGTTTAGAGGGGAGAGCCTTCGCCCCAGAGAGGCAGAGTCCAGGTGGCACCCCAGTGTTTGAGGAGGGTGGGGCCAAGAAGGTGGTCTCCCCAGTGTGTGGATATGTTGGAGCACTCACCCCAGCGTCTGGAGAGAACAGGGCCACCGCGAAGGCCCTTGGAAAAGATGAGAGTGCCGCTTTCTCGAGCCCTGAGGATAAAACATCGTTCTATAGATGACTCCCAGACTCTGAACTCTAATGAAACATGCTTTCCAGGTTTTCAGAACTGTTTTAGGTCCCGTGATTCCTATTTTCCTTTCAATTTCTCCCTATGGCAAAAGGAATGTTTATCCCATGACGGTCACTCCTTTGTATATGGGTGGCAGATAACTTGTTCTGAGTTTCACAGGTCCACAGCCAGAGGGGTATGCTGCCTTAGGACAAACCAAACCCATAACAGATTTTGTACTTAATAAGACTTTGTACTTTTCTGTTGTTACTGAAATGATTTAAGTTTTGGTGATATTGTGATGGAATGAATGTATTTTGCATATGGAAAGAACATGTCTTTTTGGGGTCCAGAGGGTGGAATGTGCTGGTTTGAATCTATTATGTCCCCAACAGAAGCCATGTTCTTTTTTTTTCTTTCGTTCAGCATATTTTTATCATTATTTTTATTATAGAATACAACATATATACATAAAAGTAATAACTTTCCAAGTGCAACTTCTTAAGTAGTTAGGGAGAAAATTGCAAAGAATATTATCGATTGCAATTCCAGTTTGTTATTTCCTTATTATGAAATATAACATATATACAAAAAGGTAATATCTTTCAAAGTGTGATTTAACAACTAGATATATAGGAAATTTCAAAAGTTATTATGAGTGATAGTCCCACAGTTTCAGTTATTTACTTATTGTGAAATCTAACATACATACAAAAAAAGTCTAGCTTTCAAATTACAATATAACAAGTAGCTATAGAACAAATTTCAAAGGATGCTATGGGCTACAGTTCCACTATTTCAATTTTTTCCTTCTAAGTATTCTAATACCCCAGCAACTAAGAAAAAGAAAATTATATACAGATTCAGTTCATAATCCTTTGTTAAATCCCATCTTATCTGTTACTACCCCTTCCTCTAGTTTAATCACTTCCCTGAGCTTCAGGGATGTCTAGGCAGGGACCACCCTAACCTGTTCATGTTGAAAAGGGGTGTCGACATTATGAGCAGAGGGGACACATCTAGTTGATGTTCTTGAAGAGGCTATTGCCTCTGGGTTTGGGGACTTAGCTGGCACAGGAGCACTCTGAAGAATTTAAGTTTCTGACAAATAAACTTAGTGAAACTTTTATAGAGTCCCAGCTAGGGATCTGGGTATTCTTTAAGGTTTTCAGGACTACTGGTGACTTGGACATGTCATTTTGTGGCCATTTGGCATATCTAGCTGAAGCTTGCATAGGAGTAACCTCCAGGACAGCCTCTCGACTCTATTTGAATTCTCTTAGCCACTAAAACCTGATTTTGTTGCCTTTCTTTCCCCGCTTTTGGTCAAAAAGACATTCTCAATCCCTTGATGCCAGGGTCAGACTCGTTCCCGGAATCCATGTCCCACATCGCCAGGAAAGTTCATTCATTTGGGGGGGTCCTGTCCCATTTCAGGGAGAGGGTGGTGAATTTATTTACAGAGTTAGGCTTAGAGAGAAAAAGTCCACAGTTGACAACACAAGAGGTTCTGTGGAAGTGACTCCTAGGCACAATTACAGGTGGGCTCAGCCTCCTCTTTACAGCCAGAAGTTTCACCTGAGCAAGCCTCAAGATCAAGGGCTTGACTTATAAAGCAGGGGGTCTTAAGTTCACATAGCATATGTTAGATCCACGATAATCCATCCATATCTCACATTACCATCACTCAGTTGTTTAATCCTCATCACTCTCCATTTTAAACAATCCTCGTGACTCAAAAACCCATGTTCTTTTAATCCAGTCTTCGGGTGCAGAATTATTATGGGTGAGATCTTTTGATTAGGTTGTTTCCACGGAGATATTCCCCACTCAGCTATTGGTGAGACTTTTTGATTAGATTATTTCCATGGAGGTGTGACGCCGCCCACTCAAGGTGGGTCTTGATTAGTTCAGTGGAGTCCATAAGAGAGCTAAGGGGCCAAAACAGACCCAGACACTTGGAAATGCAGGCAGAAAGACATCTGGAGATGCTAAGCTAAGAGATGAAGCCCAGAGTTTGCCCTAGAGCAGCTGAGAGAGGATCCCCAGATGCTTACAGAGAAACACCCTGGGAGAACAAGCAAGGATTAATGGAAGCTGAGAAAGAGCTGAGAGAGGCAGAAGCTCAGAGACATTTTGGAGAAAGCCATTTTGAAACCAGAACCCAGGAGCAAAGGACCAGCGGACGCCAGCCACACGCCTCCCGAGCTGACAGGTGTTCCAGATGCCACTGTCCTTTCTTCAGTGAAGGTGTCCTCTTGTAGATGCCTTAGTTTGGACACTTTTATGACCTTAGAACTGTAAATTTGTAACCTAATAAATCCTCTTTATAAAAGCCAATCCATTTCAGGTATTTTGCATAACAGCAGCTTTAGCAAACTGTAACAGCCACTATTAAACAAACAGAAAAAAACTACAAGTGTTAGAGAGGACGTGGAGAAACTGTAACACTCATTCACTGTTGGTGGGAATGCAAAATGGTACAGCTGCTGTGGAAGACAGTTTGGCAGTTCCTCAGGAAGCTAAGTATAGAACTGCCATATGACCGGGCAATCCTGCTACCACATAAATGCTCAGAAGAACTAACAGCAAGAACACAAACAGACATTTGCACACTCATGTTCATAGTGCCATTATTCACCATTGCCAAAAGATGGAAGCAGCCCAAATGTCCTTCAGCTGATGAATGGATAAACACAATGAGGTACATATATACGATGGAATATTATTCAGCTGTAAGACAGAACAAAGGCATGGATCATATAATAATGTGGATGAACCTTGAGGACATTATGTTGAGTGAAAAAAGTCAGACACAAATGGACAAATAAGGTGTGATATCACTAATATGAACTAAATATAATGAACAAACTCATGGAGTTAGTATCGAAAACATAAGTTACCAGAAGAAGGAATAAGGATGGAAAATGGGGAATTGATGTTCAATTTGTGCAGAACTTTTAATTAGGTTGAGTGTGCATGTGTGGGGTGGGACGGAGGTGATGGCAGCACGCCACTGGGAGTGTAGCTGGCAGTGCTGAGCTATGGGTGCGGCTGTGGCTGGAGGGAAGCTGAGGGCCGTGTGGATCACTGGAGGGAAAGCAAGAGGATGAAACACGGGGCAGCGTGACACAAGGAACCCTGTTGTGGATGAGGAAGGTGCTCAACAGCACGAACGTAAGAATGTTCTTCCATGAATCAGAGATCACGTAAGTCACAATTACAAGGTGTTGGTAAGAGGTGATACATGGGGGAAATGTACCTAATGCAAACTATAGACTGTAGGTAGCAGCAGTATCTTAATGTTCTTCCCTCTGTTGTGACAAAGGTACCACACGGAAGTCAGTAATGGGGGGTCGGGGATGGGGTTTTCCTTTCAGGAGCAGTGCGAATATTCTAAAACTGATCATGGTGATGAAAGCCGAGCTCTGTGATTACAATGAAAGCCACTGACCGTACACCTTAGATGGACTGTACAGGGGTGTTCTGGGGGGAAAAACAAACCCTTCCAAAAGAGAAAAGTCCAGGGCCAGATGGCTTCACTGGTGAATTTTACCAAACATTTAAAAAAGAGTAACGTTTTAACCCACAACTTCTCTAGTAAAAAAAAGGAAAGGAAAAAAAAGGAAAGAAAAGAGAAGAGTAAGAAGAGAGAAAGAAAAAGAAAAAGAATGAACATCTATCCTGCTCAAAATCTTGCAAAAACTTGAAGAGGAGAGAATACTCCCTGACTCATTCTATGGGACCAACATCACCCTCATACCAAAGCCAGATGAAGATACCACAGAGAAGAAAATTACAGCCCAATATCCTTTATGAATACAGAAGCAAGAATCCTCAACAAAATACTAGTAAATAAATCCAGCAGCACACTGGAATACAAAGGTGGTTCAACATAAGAAAACCCACCAATGTACAAACCATGTTAATAGAATGAAGGCAAAAAAACCCATGATCATGTCAGCTGATGCAGAAAAGGCATTTGACATAACCCGGCACCCGTTTTTGATAATTCCACTGAGAAAAATAGACATTGAAAAACATGATAATGCTAATCCTCAACATGATAAAGGTCACATGTGAAAAACCCACAGCTAACATCCTCTTCAATGAAGTAAGACTGAAAGCTTCCCTCTAAGATCATGAACAAGACAAGGATGCCCAGTGTCACCACCCTTATTCAACACTGTACTGGACATTCTAGCCAAAGCAATTAGGCAAGAAAAACAAATAAAAGGCCTCCAAATAGGACATGAAGAAGTAAACCTCTCCCTATTTGCAGGTGACATATATAAAAACTGTATGTATACATAGAAAACCCACAAAAATCCACAATGAAGGTACTATAGCTAATAAACAAATCCTGCAAAGGGGTAGAGTACCAGATCACATGCAAAAATCAGTGGTGTTTCTATATAATAGTAATAACAACCTGAAAAGGTAAGCAAGAAAACAGTTCCACTTACAATGGCAACTAAAAGAGTCAAATATCTAGGAATAAAATTAACCAAAGATATAAAGGACTTGACTCTGAAAACTACAAAACAAAACACTGCTGAAGGAAATTAAAGACCTAAATAAATGGAAGGAGACTCCGTGTCTCACAGATTGGAAGACTATTGTTGGGATGTTGATTCTGCCCAAAGCAATTTACAAATTCAGTGCAATCCCAGTCAAAATTCTACCCCACACCATGATAAAAATTAACTCAAAATGGATCAGAGACCTAAATAAATGCACTAAAACAACAAAATGCCTAGACAAAAACGGGGAACACCTTGAGAACCTTATTAGGCAGTGGATTCTTAGACATTACACCAAAAGTACGAACAAGAAAAGAAAAAAACAGATAAATGGGACTTCTTCGAAGCTGGAAACTCTTCTGCATCTAAGGCTGATAAGTGAACAGACAACCTACAGAATGGGAGAAAAAATTTGGAAATCACATTATCTGACATGGGTTTAATATCCAGAATATAAAAAGAACTCCAATAACTCAGCCACAAAAAGAGAACCCAATTAAAAAATAGGACTTTAGTAGATATTTCTCCAGAGAAGATACACAAATGGCCAGAAAGTGCATGAAAAGACGTTCAACATCGTCAGCCACTAGGGAAATGCAAATCAAAACCACAACGAGATGCCAGTCCACACCCACGGGATGGCTACTATCAAAAAAAAGGAGGACTGGTGCTGGCGAGGGGTGGAGGGGCAGCCTCAGCAACTGTGGGTGGGAAACCCACCGGGCAGTCCCCAGTGAGCTACCCACCACTACATGTGCCCGGCAATGCCGCTGCCGGGCGCACACCCAGGAGAACAGACAGCAGGAGCATCAGCCGTAACTGCTGAAGGATGGAAGCAGCCGGAGCACCCATCAGCACGAGTGGGAAGACCAGTGTGGCACATCCACATAACTGACATCATTCAGCCTTTAAGGGAATGGAGCTGGATGCACGCTACAACACGGATGAACCCGGTAGGCAGCGTGCTGAGTGAAATAGCCGGAAATGGACGAACAAATACCATATGATCTCACGTATATGAAGTAATAACAATATGTGACTTCACAGGCAGAAACTAGAAGAATCAAGGTTCTCGGGGCAGAGGCGGGGCGAGAAGTGGAGCATCAGCATTTAGTGAGGGCGGAGTCTCTGCCGGGTGACGGAGGTGTTTGGTCATGGATGGTGGTGACAGCAGCACAACACTGAGTATTTAGCACCACTGAATCGTACACTTGAAAGTGGTTAAAATGGGAAATATCAATGTTAATAATAGGAAAACTCCATGTATGTGGGGGGTATATGGAAACTCAGAACTTTCTGCATGATTTTTCTGTAAACCCACAACTGCTCTAATAAAAAAAAGAAAAATAAGAAATTGTTTGCTTTCTGTTAGAAAAAAAATTCACATCGACTGTTGGGGTATTTTTCTTCTACTTCGTGGCAAAATTTTTCCAGTGACTTTTTTCCATTGGCGGACATCCTACTGCCCTGTCAGGACGCTTCTTTTCCACCCCTCTTCTCTGAACGTGTCTGACTGCTCGGAATGGTTTGCTGCGTTCTGGCAGGGGGCAGCCAAGGAGGTCTTCAGGAAGGTCTCCTCTCGGCCTCTCTGCTTTCCTTTTGGAAGACAGTCCTTCCTGGGCTCTGCCCCTCAGCTCCCAGGCACTTTCCACATGTCCTTGCGGCTGCCCTCTGCAGCTGCCGCCTTTTAAAATCTCAGGCCTTGGCAGAACGTCTGCTTCAGGGTTCCCGGGCTCTGTCCTGTCAGGGGCTTCTGCCTGCTGCCTGCACTCCTAGGCTGGGGGTTGCATCTGTCCCCAGTTTCCCTGAAGACGTGAGCTGCTGCGGAAGGGAGCGGGGCCCCTCCAGCTGAGGCCCCTGTACAGGAAGGGCTTCTGCTCCACAGACCTCGCGTTCTTACATTTGGTCATTGAGCACTACTTTCCAGATCATTCTAAACTGTCAGACACATATCGGTCCGTTCTCCCAGGACCACCCACTTGGGTCTCTGCCACCCCAATAAGCAGATGCTAAGGGGAGCCAGGGTCCTTGGCGGGGGTCCCCCTGCCCCACGGCCTGGGGTTGCTGGGGGGTTTCTTCTCTCACCCTCATGCAGCAACCCACCAGCCTTCCAGCAGCACCTCCTCTCTTCCCCTGAATTTCATTCTCTTATAAACGACTCCAGGAACAAATGACATGCATTACACCCTCACGGTGTGCCCACCCCTGCAGGAATGGGTGAGCCTTAAGAACACGCTTTTCTGGGTCCACACATCTTTGAACCATCACACCTGAGACACTGAACTTCGAAAACAGCACCTTGTCTGAAGGAGAATTTCCCTCATTGTCCAAAAAGTGTCCTTCATGCCCCCCCCCCGCCTCCCTGATTTGGGAGGCAAACCAGGGTGCATGCACTTCAGCCTCTGAGAGCCCAGAACCTCCGGCTCTGCACTGCTGACCCCAGGGGAGAGTCCCGGCCCCGCTGGGCAGTTCCACGGGGCCACCCCGTGTCCACAGCACTTGAGCAAATCACTTCTAGCTTTCGTGAACTGTTCAGAATGTTTGTTCTCTGATCACCTTCCACTGTATTTTCAAGCACTACTTTTAAATTGCCCTTTTACCCTTTTCTGCTAGATTTCGAGGCGCCCGTCCCGAGCCTGCCTCTGGATGCGGGTCTTCACGCCACTCAGCAGTGTTAACGAGTAGCTTCTGCCCTCCTTTCCAGTGGCACTGAGGCACGAGGGGGGTGCAGCCCACTAAGCTGGCACCAGTGCCCAGCAGCACCAGTCCAGGAGGAACACAGGCAGCCGGGAGGCACAGCCTGGGAAGGCCCGGTGCCAACCCCCCGGCGCACGGCTGCCTCACCTGTGAAACGGGAGCCAGGTGGGGGGCCGTGGCTGTGGCAGGGCTGTCGAGGGAACCCCGAGCATCAGCCACAGACCCAACCGCCGAGGCCACGCCTGGTGCTCAGACACATTCCAGGTAACCGCCGGACAGCACCTACTTCTGCATCGGGTCTTCTGAGCGTCTCTGCCATCCCCACTTGCACGTAAACCGTCTGCATTCACCTTGTCTCTGAGAACAGAGCCCCTCAAGCAGAACTGTGCTCCCACATTGGTAAAACTCAAGGCTTTAGATGAGTAGGAAACAGCCATAAAGGACCCTACCACTTGAAAGCTGCATCGGCTTTCCTAAGCTGGGCTTCCTTTCTGTTTGGTGCCCGCTCCACTCGTTACTGGACACACAGACATTCAGGACACACTTCACCTGGTGTGGGAGGCAGCAGCCAAAGACACTGCGCTCGAGAGAAAACTTGCAGGCATTCAAGGAAAGCAACCACGTGCAAGACATGACACTGCCCCAGCCAGGAGGACAGACCTGCAGAGCCGCGAGGTCCCCGCCCCAGACGCCCGAGAGCAGCCATGAAGCACGCTCAGCAGTACCTTGTCTATGGTGAGCATGTAGAAGTGGGTGATGTCGTTCTCGTGTGCGTATTTGATTCTCGCCATACACTCCTCTTCATCAATCAGCTCCCCAACATACTCATTCACGAACTCTCCCTGCAAGTCAGAGAACGTGATGATGGTAAAGAACACACCGGCCCAACTCAGCAGCAAAGTCTGAGTTCCACCAGACAGGGAGCCACACACACGTCATCACCAGCGGTGACAACTTCCACAGTCCCTACAAGCTCAAGTAGCTTCGTGATGTTACGGATATTTACAGATGAAGGCTGTCCAGGAAAAACCTCTACCACATTTATCTGTGAACCAACAGCGCCACAGACCTGCTTCCTACTCTCTCGTCCTGAGGGCACTGCGCGTACACCAGGCTTCACTCGGCTCCCAACAGGACAAAGGACCAGGGAGACTCCGGCAGGGACAGGGTGTGAGATAAGGCCCCCACCCGGTTGCCGGAGCAGCCAGCTGGCACATGGGGGCAATGTCCCAGCCCAGGACTCACCCCACCCTCAGAACCACCCGGTGGCAGCTCCCAAGTGCCCTGGCGGCCAGGCCATGGGAAACTGTTCCTTCTCAAATCTCTCATGTCATGGAAGCAAACAAAATTCTGGCCTAAGGGAATTTGTGAGCTTTACTTTGTAGCTACCTTTCATGTAACTTACGGATTTACAATGTTCAAACTAATACTTGTTCATGACGTAAAAAGGCAATGAAGAGCCTTGGCAGGGAAAGGGCCTGTGCGCCCCGATTCACTGGCAGGGGGAGGCGAGCTCAGGGCACCCACCTTCTTTATGTCGCGCTTGGCGACCAGGCCCCAGCCCTTGCCGTCTGTCCTGACGATCTTGGTCTCGGGGTACTGGCGCTTGGTGAAGCACTGGTTCTGGCAGCGCTCGCCCGCAGGGCACACCTGGGGGTGGCACTCGAACATGAGCATCCTGTTGAGGCACTCCGAGTCAAAGCCGCAGGGGTTCTCGTCCGTGGGCTTGCAATTGCACTTGGGAATTTCTGAAATATCTGCTGTGTAGATCTGGACTTTCCCATAAGGCTTATTCACCTGCAGGGAAGGAGCGAGACACCTCAACCACACGCCGCTGGAAAGCCTCAGCCCCTCCCATCTGCCCTGTGGCCGCTGGCCATTCACTGTGGTCTCCCAGCTTCGGGGCCCCGGCTGGGCCACTGCGGGTGCTGCAGGTGTCATCAGAAGCCCCCTCTCTGCCCCCGGGCATGGGCAGCAGGTCAAGGCATGGGGAACAGTCTCCCAACCCCCACACTATACCATCTCAGTGCTGTGATCCCCGATACAGAAGAGAGCGGAGGCCGAGCCCCCGGCTAGACGGCCACACGAGACCATGAGAGCCAGTGCACAGGTGGCCGAGTGCAGAAGGCCACGTGGCAAGCGCCTCCTTGCAGCCCCCCACCCCTGCCGAGCCCCACACAGGAGAGGCCCCACTCTCAGGAAGCCTGCAATGCATCGCTAAGGGAAGAAGAGCAACAAAACAACAAAAGTAGCCGAGAGAACCGAAAAGAAACCATGCCAGAAAGTGTAGTTCTAGGGAAGCGTGCCCTTTTCAGACGCTGCTGTGAGGCAAACTGGTATAGTCTGGAGGTGAGTGTTAAGAGCCTGAAACCACCCACGTTCTCTGGGCCACTCCTTCCACTCCTGGGCAGAGGCTGCCCTCCTCACACACCGAGACGCAGCTGCGGCCCGGTGGCTGAGTGAGCACGGAGCCCTGGGCCGGCACGCACTTGCTGAGACAAGTCGGGGGGTGGTGCAGTCGGGCTCCCCGTCCCTTGGGGCACTGACCACAGGCCATGCAGGGCACAGAGGCAGAGTGCACTCGGGAAGCAGCCAGACACCAGCACGCCTTGGCTGCACTTCCTCCTAAAATCAGTGCTGGATCGGCAGGGAGAGGAGTGGGGCCCAGGCTTGGTCCTCACAGGGACTTCTGCTCTCTCTCTTTTACCAAGTGGCTCCTCACCAAGCCAGTGGCCCCCAAGCCATCATCTCTAAATGCTCTTCAAAACCTCAGGGCCCCTGGCCAGCCAAGCCAACACTGTGCTGAGCTGCAGCTTTGCTGACCAGCGCCTCCACTGGGCTTATGTGCAGCCCCCAGGACAACTCGGAGCAGCCGCCCTCCCCTGTCCTTGCTGCTCTGGAGAGCCCTGCTCAGCACTGGCCTTCTGGCCACCACACCCAGCCTCACCCACGACCCCACACAAACATGCCCCAACTCTGCCCCGGGCTGCACCCTGCCTGGTGGTCATGCTCGTGCAGAAGGGCACTTCCTCGGTGGTGACAACGTGTGCCGTCTGCTTCACGGCCATCCTGTCCACCTCCCGCACACACTCTCCTGCCCCGGCCTGGGTGTGAAGGGCGTGTGGCCACCTGCACTGCGCCTCCTCTCCCGAGGACCCCAGCGACACACCCAGAGTGTGTCCCGCAAGGCCTCCCCGGACGCCACGCTCGCAGCTTCACCTTGATGTGCTTGTAGGGCGGGGGTTTGCGCTCATTCTCCTGGGTTTCCCGGGCCTCCCTCTGAAGCTTTATTTCACGAAAGCGTGCTTCGGCTTCTTGCAGTGCTGAAAGCCAACAAAACGCTAGTGAACAATTCTAGCGGAGGGCTGCATCTACCCTTTAAGCTCTATTTTTTAACACTTTAAATTTTCATTTCGTTGCCAAGTGTAACTCCTGGTTTCCATGGATTGGTTTTAAAGGCTACAAAACGCTCTCAGTGGAAGGCTGCCCAAAGGGCCTGCGCAGCTGCCTGGCACCAGCTCGGCTCGGGCAAGGGCTCCCCGTCCTCCCGTGGGACATAAGGACAAGGTCCCCGGCACCAGTGTCTAGGGCTCACTACCCTAAGACAGAAAATAAAACACAATTCAGTTCCTCTCAAAGCAGAAGAGGGCTCTGAGGGCAGGCGAGCAACGTGCTCAGGCAGGGGGCCATACCCAGGTCAGATGCTGGGGCCAGCGGGTAGCCGCCACAGGGGGCTCAGACCACCCCACCCCCACCCCCACCAGCTGACATCTGCCTCGCTGTCCCAACATCTCTATCTTTCCATAGTGACAGCTCTCCACACTTTCTGATGCCCACCCATTCTAATTTAGACCTTCAGGTGTCTACCACGCGGCCCCCCGCAGGTGGCTCGTCCTCCCCTGGTGTGCCCACCTCCCTGCATGAAGGTCCCACCTGTGTCACACCCCTGCCCAGCCACCCAGTGCCATCGTGGCTCCACCTGCCACACCTGGCACCTGAGTCCAGCTCGCCTGCCGGGGGACAAGTGGGCGGCAAGGCAGCCTCGGCACACAGATGGATAAACAGCAGGCAAGAATCCCTGGATTTCCATCTTACATAAGGGCAAGGTATGGAAGCCTCTGTAAATACTAAAATCCCTTTCTTAAAAATAGGCCTTAATGCGTCTTAATGACATTCATCACAAAGCAACATTAAAAATGTTACTGAATAGTAGATCTTATTGCCTCCACAGAGCCATCAGAAAGCTTAGTGTATTTCTAGTTTAGAAATGCAGACAGAAGGCTCAGCCCCGAAGCCGGGACTGAAGCGGACAGAGGCCTCGTCCCCTATCGCGGAGGCTCCTCCCGCCATCTCGGTACCGGTTTTGAAGACTTTTCCGATCCCTCGGACGCCTTGGTATCTGCTGCCCCGATCGCCCTCCATGTACGGGAACACGCGTGCCTGGTGTGTCCAGTAATAATCTTTAGACCCAAAGAAAAACACAGGGAACTCTCCAACCTCGTGCTTCATTCTCTGAATATTTGGGGGAACATTTTTGGGATGGCAAACTTCTGCCGGCCACCATCTATTATAAATATTAAAAACAGGGTTCACAGAGTCTTCAGAGAGAGCAGCAGTAACTTCAAAACGTTAAGAACTTTAATCTAAGTGACATGAACACATTTCAACAAAAAGGCATGAAAATGAAAGTAAAGGACTCTGTTTCTCACACCTGTAGTTCCCAAGTTTAACCCAAATAATATCCTGGAAGTGCAGCTTCTTCCCAGCACGACAGTCGTTGCAGAACCAGCTGCCGTCAGGCATCTCGATGTTCAGGCAGTCGGGGTGGAAGGCCGCTGGGCAGGACTCGCAGCACAGGAGGCTCCCGCCTGCAAGGAAGGGGGCTGTGGG